>SCLD01121548.1:0-56334 GCA_004367895.1 Oikopleura longicauda
TTTGATATCTTTCCAAAATAAAAGCTCGTGGAATTCTGAGTCTATCAATATTCTTTTACTTTTATAATATAGCGGTCACACATAAGAGTGCACCACCTGTGATCTTTCACATGCCTAAGCATACTAAAATGGTACAGTCTAATGTCTGTTAGTTCAAGACCAGTTTGAGCACTCTAATACGTGACCCCCTTCCCTATACTCACTTGGAAAAGAACATATTTATTACGGGTATTATAAAGACAGAAATATTTAAAAATACGATATCTTAGAATCTACATCTAGCGACTTTAAGTACCTAAAAGGTATCTAAACGATTTCATTTCGGTACGATTTGAAATAAATGATGAAAGCTTTACTTGATTGATTCAGGGAATATATATGGTTATAAGAATGCCTAAGACGATTCTTTTTTTAAATGGTTTCTGAGGGGTATTTCGAGGGGTTGAGAGACCTTACCGTAGTAGATCCGGCACCATATCTATATCCTCAAAACCAAATTCAACTATTATTCGTTGTTATTTGCTTGGAATAGGCCAGTATAGAGACTACGACCATCGAGAAGGAGCACCCCGCTTTAACCGTTAAAATATTTTTGCGTCGCCAAATTGGGTGGGACACCCTCAATCGCACTAAGAGGCAAAAAATCGAAAATTCGAAAAATGACCACTAGGGATCAAATATTTTTTCATTCGAGCCGGATATAGAATGACCTTGGGACACTCTACGCACCCTTAAAGTTACGACTCCTAATTCTTAAGCCGAGTAAATGGCCGTTTATACCAGAAACACGCTAGTTATGAGTCAAAAGCCAAAACATCACTTTGAGAAACCGAGTAAATTTTACCTCTTATGATACATTCCAATGCTTGTAAATTAGAACCATTGACTCTCCAATATAGTCCGGCAATATTATAAATGAGCCACAGATTATCGGGATCTTTTTTAACAGCCTTGGTAATGAGATAATTTCAATTCGAACTTGTATTTCGATTTTAGAGGTACAAATGTTTTTAATATGTCTCAATTCCTTTTCATATGCTAAATTGACTCTCTCACCAATATCATCAGCCCAAATACGTCCCTTATTTACATGATTTACCAGTGGACGAAGAAGATATTCGTCGCTTCTGACAAAATTATTTACTCGACGATTTTTTATTGGTTCAAATTCATTTATCCATTCATAAAGCTCTTTCAGCTCATTGAAGTCATTTTTATAACCAAATTCACCTTTCGGATTTGTTATTTCAGTTTCTATATCGAACCATTCCATACATCTTGGCTGTCTCCAAGGATGGTCACTTCCGACCATATCAGGAATACTTTAAATGGTACTGCAAACTGGAAACCTCTTATATAGGTGGTCATACATTATACACATTTCATTCTAATGTGTACAAGTTCTAGACCAGGTGTTCCACTCTAATGCGTGCAAGTTCAAAACCAGGTGTTCCACTCTTATGTGTGCAAGTTCAATACCAGGTGTTCCACTCTAATGTGTGGCCTCTATAGCCTGGAACGGCCAACGAATCAAAGTTTGCAAACCAGCCTTAGATAATGGGATAATAAGTATTTAACCTTGAATCCTCTCGTTTCTGGATCCAAATAAATCGAAGGGTAATCTTTTTCCTCTGGCAAACGTCGAACATGTTCGTCACAATTTTTTAATTCTGGCCACGATTTATCATAAATATCCGGTCGTGGCGTACAGGCTCCGCATTGATCAGTCCTATCATAGTGATATTCCAATAGTGTATTTCGAGCATTCAATGAAAAAAATGACACACGGTTTGGATATGTTATGGGCGATGGTTTTTCTCCTCGTCGTCTCGGCTTTTCGACTCCTTTAGAATTGCCGGGTTCAAGGCCGATTGATTCATTGATGGTTTTCGGAATATGAGGTTTCGCCGCTGTGACTGGACAAGTTTTAAAATCTTTATGTGTCGTGGGTACTTCGCCACGATCGACAGGCGGCTGTCGATCTAATTGAAAAATTCGATGATTTTGAAGTTGAATTTTTGTATCTTCGTAACGGGATTGAAGACGATCAACTCTGACTTTGTACTGATCTTGCTTTTCTTTGAATTTTCGAAGTTCTTCCAGAGTTTTCTTCAGTTTTTCATGCTGCTGTTCGAGTTTATGATGAAGTTTTGCTTGACAAAGTACTGCAAATAACCGTTGTTGGGAGTCATCAAACTTTGGTTGATGTTCAAGACTTTTTTGGTAATGATTTATAGCTTCTGTGTAGTCTTTCTTGGGTTCGAAGATATTCTATAGGTGATACAGATTAGAGTTGATATTTTATATTATTGAGAACCAGACCTTCAAGGGTAGCATAGAAGTTACCAAGAGTAAAATGATGTATAGCAGCTGATTTATCGGTACGATAAGTCAACGCTTTTTTCAGTAATGAAGTCGCATTTTTTGTATATCCGTGCTTGTGAAGCACATTAGCCATATTCAACAATGGTATGTCTTTGTACTTAGGTGGAGAATAATGAAATGCTCTTTTTGAGCATTCGATTGCTTCAAATGCATTTCCTGACCAGGATAAATTTTATGATCATACTGTATGAGTCTTAGAGGGGCAAGATAAGACCTCAAACTTCCGAACTCCGTCCCACACCATTTAATTATTATTATATATTTTTATCCGATCCTTGAATTCTCCAGTAAATCGCGGCAAGATTAAAAAGTTTCCAGTTTTGGCTTTTTCTTGAAAGTCCAATGGTGATGCAGTGTCCCATGTTATCAACACTATCTCCTGATTTATACGGACTTTGATGGTCGGGTGACCTTTCGGGAAAATCATGTTCATCATTCCCAAGCCAAAAGATGACCTCAGTCAAAGCAACTTCCTTGTGGTCAGGAAAAGATTCAGCTTTTGCGAGCCCTTCAAGCTGATTGAACTCAGTTGCCGATGGAGCATCAACAATTATTGAGCAATACGGCATCAGACTACTGCTTGGATGGCACCTTTTTCATTGGCAAAATCTACGTACAAAACATATATATTTAATTGCCATCCAAATTGCCTTCTCGAGGTTTCCGCATTGAAACTTTCATAATCAGCTTTTGTGTTACATTCAGGGCATTCAGTACACGAACTGTAATATGGCTTATTGAAGGTTTTAAATATGATGCGAGATTAGAGCATTATTTAGAAATATTCTAAAACATATATTTAAAAACCTTCCGTGGTATCAATGCCATCATGAGTTGGTTGAAATACTGTTGATACATTTAAATTGTAATCTATAAACTCAAAATAATGCACCTGTTATTAAAATTCGATTGGATGGTTCTGCTTGCATTATGTCAGAAAATGAGGATCCATGACTCATGTTGGGTGCAGTTGAAACCTTCCCTCCACCCAGAGTCATGAACCATAAGTTTAAAGTGGTCAAAAAATGAGAGGATTCAAATCTTCCTCCATTTTTTCGTCATTGTTTTGTCACGGTAACGCTATGGGTGACCCAGGTTGGTGAAAGGCAGGTGACGGCACACGCTAGAAGTGAGAAGTCCTCCGAAATTTCAGTGTATTTACTCTGCTAATGAAGGTGAATATAATTGGGTCACATGCCGGAGTTGTCCTCTTCTCTATAATATTCATTGTATGGCGCCACAGAGCAAGTCTTCGTTGTTAGATAAAAATCTATCACAGTCGTTTATCTACTGCTCACGAAGCTTTCACGAAGCTCAGAGCCGACTGGAAGTAATACTAAGTATAAATTCGGAATTTTCAGAAGTTCCAATTAATAGCAGGATTATAAAACAACGGGGGTATGCAATTTCGGTGCCAAAATTTTGGCACCGAGTTTTTTAGGAATGGCACCGAGTGTTTTAGGAATGGCACCGAGTGTTTTAGGAATGGCACCGAGTTATTTACAAACTCATGATTTCTGAAATGGCACCGAAATTGTATTACTAATAGCGATTGCGCCTTACAAATGCGGCCAATGGATCACTCGACATTTGTGCCTGGCTAGTTTTAAATCGCTGAATCTGAGGTCATGACAAAGTTACAAGGACCTTTATAAAATACTTTCTGACACGATGAAAGTTTCATCATAAAAATAATTTCCGCAATACGAATGTGTACTGGAAAACGTTACCATCTGAAACTCGAACGTAATCTGAAATCTATGATGATGTTTCTGGCATATTACTGTCTATAGATCCGGACGGAAAATTCGGATCGGACCAAATTCAGTTTTTTCATAACAACCCGTATTCCTAGGCTAAAGGGTGATATTTTTTTCGAATTTCTCGAATTTTCGTGATTTGTCATTTTACTGTAATATATTTCATTCAAGTATATTCATAAATTATTCCAAGAATACTCCGTGGTATTTTCACCTGCCTCTTCACCTGGGAGATCTTCTCCCTAGAGGAAAATATGAATCCTCTCATTTTTTGATTCCACTCAAGTTTAAAAATCTCTTTATTTTGAGATTGACCTGGAAGTTTATAATTCGCTTGTCGACAATCTTCATCATATTCATAATGCTTTGATTCAAGGTCAACTTCCTCTGACAAGTCTGATGAAAATCAATTTCTATTTGCATACGGGTTAAGTGACTTAAATCGACCTTTTCTAGAAATAATGGTTGCGCAATCAGACCTTCCTTCCGCCTCAGTCAAAATATGTTTTTCTGCGATAAGAACTTTTTTCAATTTCTTTATTTCGTCAAATTCTTCTTCTTGTTTCTTTGCGAAAATTTATTATAAAGTCACGGGGATGCCGCATTAGACTTAATTAAAACTGGATGGTAATTAATTATTTCCTGGAGGGTGGATACTGATGAGTAATCTCGGATAGCAAAAGGACTCTCCTGAAACGGTTTTATGTCGCCACTCTATAAGCATGGTTAAATCTTGTTTCGCACTAAAGTGGCGTGCGTCTTCCCGATGGTCATTTGGCCCGTATTCGGCATTGGGCGGTAAAGAGTCGACCACCATCGGGAAGACCCCTTTATTAAATCGGTCTGCAAGATAATCAAGACCTCAAGATAAGTCACATGTTTGGATGCGCCTTTCTCGTTTTTATGTATCAATTGCAATCGTTGCATTCTTTAACCGAATTCCTGTTCATCAAAGAACCAGTGAGTATAAGGATTCCCAATTTGAGCAAAAGCGCCAAACCAAAAGAGCCGTCTAGCGGCCATTTTGAAAAAAAAACTTTTTTCACAATCGGACTTTTCTCTTTTTGTGTAACTGATTAAACAAATGACGTCTCATAAAACTCCATTGTGGCCATCATAATATTTCGAGTAATCGCTCATCAAACCGACGATTTCTCGAATTATTTTCTTCACAAATTTCACTTACGGTTTCTTTTTTGCAATTTTAATTTTGGGAAAACATGATTCCGAGGCAAATTGAATTATTGTCGAAATTTTATCATTTGAATGAATAAAAAGAAGATGATAGATTACATTTGATGATTTATGAACATCATAATCGATCAGTTGAATAACCGTCAGGATGGCCGAGCGGTCTAAGGCGCCAGACTCAAGCTTAGCTTGCGCTGTTGCAGCGTACGAGTGTTCTGGTCTCCAATTGGAGGCGTGGGTTCGAATCCCACTTCTGACAAGATTTTTTCTTGGACGGAAATAATTTTATGCAGACAACCAATGTTTCCTTTTACGTTTGATATTAACACATTTCAGAAATATTATTTCTAGATAACTTATTATTCACGAAAAAATAAAGCACATTTAAATTAGTTTTGAGGTCTTTATGATGAAGTTACACGAGCATACTCCATTAATTAAATCAAACAAATTATCGAAAATCTGTGGACGAGATGTTTGGCTTAAATTAGATAATTTGCAACCAAGGCAAGGCATATAATCATCGTCTTATATTTAAGTTATATGGTATGTTTGAATTTCGGAGTCCAAAAATTTCGGATTTTTAGAAAAATGGTCTACAGAAGGGAGTCCGAAATTCAAGCATACCACTTTAATATAACATTAGACTTAATAAAGGCCATAAAGTAGAAGCCAAAATACTATCCCTCAAAAGCGGTTCCTTCAAAATCAGAGGATTAGGTCACTTGGTTCAAGAAGGTATAAAGCAAGGTAAAACTTCCGCAGTTTGCTCGTCAGCTGGAAATGCCGGCATGGCAGCGTCTTATGCATGTACTGCAACCAATCTACCTTGCACAGTGTTTGCTCCAACAAACACTCCATCATTTACCGTGGAAAATATAAAATCACTTGGTGCCGATGTCGAACTTCATGGAGACTATTGGGACATGGATTGGATATCTCATAATCAAAAATATATATATATATTTTTCCAAATTGATAACTTATTAATGTTACAATTTATTCATCCTATATTGAGCGAACGCCGAGGCGGTAAAGCGGTTGACAGACTCGTCAGGTAAAGTTTAATATGAGGCCCCTAGAATATTAAAGTTATAGCATATCTTAGGCTATAAATTCTTTTTTAAGTACTCTATATAAGTCCATTTGATGATCCTTTGATTTGGGAGGGACATGGAACGATTGTAGACGAACTAAAACACGATTTGAGTGGTATCAAACCAAGTTTGATCATTTGCTCGGTGGGTGGCGGTGGTCTCATGCTTGGTATTTTAAATGGATTGAAACGAAACGGATGGGAAGATGTTCCAGTCCTTGCAATGGAAACATATGGAGCTGACAGTCTCAATACATCAATCAAAGCTGGAAACGTTGTAACTCTTGACAGCATAAAGTCTATAGCAAAAAGTTTAGGTATGAAACATACCGTATGTTGAAAATTCGTGGGGAGATTCAATGATTTCGATTTTCATGGGCCGCGGACCCCTGACGATTAGGGACTTCTGTATGTGGTTTCAATAGAGGATGGTCCGTCGTTTTTAGTCACGTTTGAATTATTTGGCGACTCCTCGTGTGCCGGAATTAGAACAACGAAAAGTCTGACGTTAAAATTGATGTTTGATCTTATTTTGCCACACTAGAAGACTTCTAGTATGACTCCTTCTGTAGGAGTCGTCAAATTTTAAACAACGGTGGACCGTCCGGAGTCCGGACTCCGGAGCATTCGCGTCCTTTATTGAAACCACATAGTCTATGACATAGACTCTACGTAACATAGACTATTTGCCATAGTCCCTGATCGATAGGGGTCTCCGACCCCTAAAATTCTTGAATCTCCCGTAGTTTTAGGTGTACCCTTTTCTGATGATATTTAAGGGGCAAGTACAGTATCATCTAAATGTCTACCGTCAATTCAAGCTCATAAAGGTGGTGTAACATCCCTAGTATGCCATGATACAGAAGCAATTAAAGCCGTTGAAGAATTTTTGACCGACCATAGGTTTTTTGTTGAACCCGCATGTGGCGCTACGTTAGCAGCAATATATAGCGGATATCTGGACCGAATTACACTGGGAGAAGGTCCGATCGTACCAATTGTATGTGGAGGAAATTCTGTTTCACTTGACCTGGTTCAAGTTTGGAAAAATAATGCGTATTCATAATAAAACAAAGTTAAATAATTTATCATTTATTCCCACGGTGGTGGTGACGGAGGTAATTGATTTGGCTGAGCAACAGTCGATTGAAGAAATTCGCGGAAAGATGGTGACCGAGGATTTATACAAAGAGGTATTTGAGCCCCGCACGGTCCAGAATGAATGAATTGTAACAATGAATCTGAAATATTTTCTTAATCTACTTTCATAATTTGACTTTTCGATCATACGTGGTATTGATTCTTACCTTTAGCTTGTTCTATATTTCGCATCGAGGATTCATAAGAATCGTTAAAACAGCTATTTGAAATTGGTTCAAGGTCATATGTGAAATTGCGCCTCCCATTAATCGTCGAACAACAGTCGCACATGCAAGAATGGAATCGAAGTCGCCCATCAGATAGAAATGGGCTAAACGATATTGATTATATTGGTTTTATATGATTTATAGATTATATAAATATATCGAAGATCAAATTTTAACCCTTTTTAACCCCTGTTAACCTTTGCAGTGCTTCCATAGTCGTTGGTCTCTTTTTTGGGTTCCATTCTAATAATCGGGAAACCAAATCAGCTGCTTGGGGATCGATGATTGTACGTTTTATTGAACTAACTGTATCGGTCAGATTTAACACAAATTCTCGTGCACCTTTACACTTTTCGAAAAAAAATCCAAGCCAATAAATAGTTGTTTTTTCATTTCGATAGAATATTATATTTTGAACAACGATTTTGAACATTATATTTTGATGGAAAACTTTTGGTTATCTATCAAATTCTATTAATAGGTCGTACCATTTGAGAGAAAACTCTGCTAAATGAACATGAGTGACCCACAAAAGGATTATATCTAGTGTTAACGCATGAAACTTTTCGAACTAAGGAAATTTTGATTTAGACAATATTTTCGGCCAATTTTTTCGACCAATGCGATGTCTGGCTTTCTTTTGATCTTGTGAAAGTGTTGATATGAGCTCTAGAATCGGCTCTAGAATACGCAAGTACCATGACCAGGCAAGACCAGGCAACGAGACCAATTTCAATCGAAAGATCATACCCGAATTAGTCAGAAAATATTGTTTAAAAAGTGCTCAATAATGCTCTTGTGATGATTTTTGCCTAAAAACTCCAAAAAGGCATTTTTGAGCGGAATTTATGCAATTTAATGCGAAATTTAAGTTTTTTAATGATTTTTTAACGATTTGACCGGTAAAATGACCGAATTAGACCAAACCAAGCACAGATTCGGAATCAGCATCAAATTTCCTTACAACATAGACTAGTCTGGGTCGATTTTAGATTCAACCTTTCCTACTCCAGAAGAAAAATCACGCAAATTTTGAAATGTTGGAATTTTCTGATATTTGAACATTTGGCAAAGTTTTTATTTGAAAAGTTTCCTTTGACACCTATCAGATCTCTGTGGTTTGGCTTTCCAATCAATCGATGGATAAGCCGCAGTTGATCTGTTGCATTATTTGCCTGAATAACTAGTTAAGAATCAGGTTCAGACTTGGAATTGGTTCAATTTTCTCATTTTTGATTATAGTCGGTCTTTTAGTACGGTTTTTGACCTACCTGAAATGCTATCTTTCGCGTCAGTAATTCTATTAAAATGCATCCTACTGACCAAATATCAACCTCAGTTCCATAATGACTTGTGCCCATTAACAGTTCTGGCGATCTATAATACTTAAAAAATACATTAATACTTATATAAAAAAACAATATTCCATTATCGAACCTGAGTGACCACCTCCTGTGTCATAAACATTGATTCGTTGTGTTCTATTGATCTGGCCAGTCCAAAATCACATATTTTTAAAAGGCAGTTTGAATTAACCAACAGGTTACCGGGTTTCATATCGCGGTGAAGGATTGATGCACCGTGTAAATATTTTAAACCGCGCAAGATTTGATAAGTAAAGACTTTTATATGATCCTATATAGGATTACCTACATGTAACATGTAAACTTTAATCTTTACACTGTACTGCACATAAGGTCCGTCAAGACAATAATTATATAGTTTAGACGTCTTATAGCATATAACTTATAGGCTATAACTTATAGGTAACCCATGGCTTTGTCAAAATTTGGCCTGAGACTATTATTTTGTGCAAGTCTGACTGCATAAGGGGAGTAAGAACATATAACTCATTAAAGGCATCCCTAGAACATGGGAGTAGAACGTCTCGAGCTGATAGTACCTTAATTTAACCGTCACTGTCAAGAACTTTGAACCATAACGGTATAACCCATAGAAACAGGCACATGTCGAGCATTTGAAGGGCATCTGGAAAATAAATTATTTACATTTTCATGTCGGAATGAGCAAAGCATTCGTAATTCACGGAAGACTCGTTTCGCCGTAACCAAGTTTTGGAATATATGAGGCATTTTTTTTAGTGCAACACGTTCACCATTTCGAGGATCTGTTACAGCCCTGAATATAAAGCCATTAGAACATTTAATTTAACGTATCATGAGTGGCATCAAACGTAGCATAGCTACTACATCTAATTTTTAGTGCAAGTTAAATGAGTCATCGAACAATAGCGGCAATTTGCCACGAGTCGGCAATCACTCAAAAGGTTACTTTTATTCTATTGTTCATGATTATTCGTGAAAAGAACCTTCAAAGTTGTAATTTGTTATATATTTGACTCATAACATTGGAATATACCAGGTAATAAAATAAAATCTTACCAAACAATTCCAAAAGCACCATGTCCAATTGGCTTATCTGGTTGATAATCTCCAAAACCAACACCTCCAGTATTTGGCGTCGGAACCATTTTCTAATTCATAATTTTCTCTGTGAACCTTTTTTTGTTCGTCGACCCTCTTTGGCTTCGAAGCCCGAGAGACAAGAAATTGATTAATTTTGCTTGAGGTGAGTTTTCTCTTTCAATTCAGTCTCCTATTGGCCGACTAGCGCCACCGATTTTGTCTGCATCAAGTCAAAATCGATTTAAATTCTGAAGGGAAAATCTGAAAAAAAACTAAAGCAGGATTCTCTCGATATTTTTTTTTTGAAAAGCAAAAAATGCGAACTTGGCGCCTCCTCCTTGGATCAAATCCAAAATTGATTCTTGGCACTTTCAGTAAACGGATCTAAACGGTTCATCTTAAAAAAGAGGTTCGATCCTCTTTTTCGGTATCTCGAAACTTAAATCTACTTCAAGAAAATGCAAATTAACCTTGTTATGATATTAATTTTAATACTTTATCACAATTTTGATTATAACATTATAGTGGCGTATTTATAAGGAAAATATAATATTATAAAAACTGATTTTAAATCAATTTTAAACTAAGAAAATTGTATCGAAATTCTTGACTAAGACGACGAACCAGTTCGTTAAAACCATTTAAAAGAGATCAATGCTGACAGTCTGTGGAGTTCGAATGGTTAAAGAAGCTCCCGAAAATGAAAGTAAATTATTTTTCTTTTCGTAAATTATTATTCTTTTCAACTTCTTTTAAAAATAATCATTGGAACTGGAAAATTGGAACAGAAATCAAAAAGGCTCCCGGAACGACTTACAGTGTCTTAGAGTTGTTCACTATGTCAAATTGATAACCTAGTCTCTTGTCACTGCTAACTACATTCTTGTAGACTGCAATCTGTTTTATTGACTGTCAAAATCTAGACTTTTAAAAATTCGTGACCGACATAAAGACAGTCGGACCGTTCTTATGGACTATTGGTATGAATCATACATATATCATGATCAAAAGTCTATGGTCCATAGATATATTACTCTAATAATAAAAATGAATGACTTTTCCTTGTTCGTTATTTCCCTATTGGGCCATCGGACCAATAATATAATAAGTCCATTGAACGTCTGTTTAGCGTAATGATTCGGATTGCATTTTTATTCTATTCACATCGATTTGTTTGAATGCAAATTATTCAGTTGAACACTTTTCCCAACTTGTTTGATTCATAAATAATCATCACGTTACTTTGTGCATGACGAATTAAACCTTTCCGAGTTCTCTTCTGATCGTGAAATTATTCAACATGTTTAGCACAGCACTGACCTATTTTTTGCAAGTCCCTGTAAATCACAGGGAGAAAATATGATAGTAAATTACTGTACATTAGTACTTATGTGAACGTAGATCGGTTGCAGTACCAGTTCTCAAGAATGTTATAAAAATGGGCGAACTTTAAAATTTGAAATGATCTTTTTCACGTTTTTAATTTTGAAAATTCGAAAAAGCATCTGAATGCTTAGTATATAATTAGGTACAATACAGTGAGGGGGACTTTTCTTAGAATAAATTCAAATTCTCAATGTGAGACCATTTTCCATTATTAGGACTGCGCTGATTCTAAAAATGTTATCGGTTTGTTGATCGGACCAACCGGTCAGGCGGTATCACCGGTTAAAGTTTCAAATCGTGATCCGATTTTTACACTCACTACAGTATAATATAATATTTTACATATATTATGGGTATCAAATTGAAGCTCCAAACCAAAACTTTTAGTTTGTGAAGAAATAAAAACTGGTTGAATTTTTCTGACAGGCTGGTGGCCAGAATAGAGATATTATGATTTTCGAATTAAATAACCGGCTGGTTATCCACCGTTTCAGTCGAAACTCAGCTTTTCAACGTTTTCTTGGTGATGAAATTGCAAGCAGATTTCAAGCAGCCACAAATCAAGGTACCTGACTTGACATCGGTTGAAAGTTTTAGAATTGGAATCTCATGATTTTTTTACAAATGCAATAAAAAAGCTGAGTTTCGAGTGATATGGTGATTAACCAGCCGGTTATTTAATTCTAAATGCATAAAATCGCAATTTTGACCGCCTGGTTGGTATTTTTTGTCAATTTTGATAAGCGTAATCGATTCCTCGGATAAAGTTACTTTTAGAGTGAAAGTTCCAGGATAATAGTCGAGCGCTTTCTAAATATCCTGAATCCCACTGAATGGTACCTATATATAATCAAACAGTTAATTTTCTAGGTGTGTTACTGTGTTAGCTAAGTACTGCATCAATCAGTGCCACATGAAGTAACTGTATGGTGGTGAATGGACCTTGTATGTTTTATGCTGAGATTTTGGTTAAGAGACTCGTTTATCATTGGATATCGTACCGTGCATTTCATTAACAAGGTGCATTCCAACTACCCAAACCTACTCACTTGATCTCTGCTCCATATAAACTCCAACTTCCTCTCAGTCACCATCAGATTGATAAGTCGCAATCTAGAGAATGAAACTTTTAGCAGTCTGCCTTGCCGCCGTAGCCCCAGCCGTTCCCGATACATACTGGCCTGGTCAAAATGCCTATAAAGGTCTCAACTGTGGATCAGTTAGCACTCTTGAAATGAGTTCCAACTCAACATGTAGAATTGATATGACTAAGGGTTCTGCGGCTTATGTCAATGCTGGTGGTGCATTCATTACGATGGCTTCTGATGACAACAACGTCTTCCATATTCACTCATATGATGGTCATGGCGAATCCAACACTGGAGCAGTTCGATTTCAAATATTCTATGAAATGTCCAAAGTCTACTACAACCCAGTGAGTGTTTAAAAAAAAAATTAAATGCATTATCATTTATAACTATGCGTTGTCCAAGCTTCACCTCGGCCCGGGACGAAATACTGGTGAGAGCATTGCTCAGCATACAGTTTGGTTGTCCGATCAGCCCTGAACGAAGCTCTTCCGTGACTTAAACTTGTATTCAAGGGATCAAGATGGAACAGTAAATATCCAGACATATGGAACCAAGAGTGTTATACCAAGAATGATGAAGATGCTCTTTTGTCGGCTGTTGATATTACCTGTACCGATAATGAAGGCGAAGTTGAAGGAGTTTATATGATGGGTTTCGGAACCGATTTGGGTACGTAGCTGTTAAAATCTGTAATTTTGAATAATGATTCGAGAATTCAATTTAAATAATTCAGTTGGAAATGGTGTCCAAAATGTCCAAGTAATGAATACTGAGGGTCACAAACAAGGAAACATGTACACATTTCAATTCAATGATATGTGGGGTGAAGGAGTTGATATTACTCCTATTCAGGGAAGTTTCAACGGAACTCTTATTCAAGGTCCGTCGACTGGTTCCTTGATGGCTATTCTGGACGAAGATTATCATGGCGAACTTCTTCAAGTACAATTTGAATACACCAATGCTCCATTGGCTCCATTCAAAGTTGCTACAGCTTTTTATTCAACCGTCTACTTGTAACCATGTCCTTAAACAAGACAAGAAATCTTACAAAAACTCTGTAAGATTTGACAATAAACTTTTCACTCTAATTTCTCCTGATTCGATCGACTGAACTTCTCACAGTGGACGATTTTGCAAATCCGCACTATAGCCACATACAGATTGTACAATTGATAATACTTTTAAATCTCAGCGGATCAATGACCCGGGGCCATCTTACGGCAGTTTTATTTTTTGATAAGTGGTGTTTGATGATGCATTAATTGGTGCAGATGAGCCCTCAGATCACTTTCCAATAGACCGTGCCGCTAATTGCTGATTACTTTCTTGAAGTCTTGATAACCAATTTCATTCCAAGCGCCGGTGAAATATATAAGCGGCTACAAATTTTCAATAATTATAAAAAATAAATAAAAATGTCAACCCCAAACAAAACTCAGAAAAATGTCGATTTCTCCAGAAAATGTCGTGACCGAGTTAATTTATATTTCAAAAAACTAAAATTCTCCCTCAAGAAAGTTCCAACGTATCAAATGACCAATCTCAACTGGAATCGATTTGAGATTTTGGAACGAGCGCTTCAACAAATTCAAATTATTGACGGAAGATTTGAAACTCATTTAGAAAATACAATGCTAAGCAGTTTCAATCGTAAAAATTTAAATAACAAGGAGCTTTGCCAGTTATACCGGACAAGGCTGAATATTGGTTTTGAGAAATTGAGAAATATTTTGGAACAGAAACCAGAATTGGCGCAATTTCGACTGTTTTCTCGAGCAGGTCTTCTTGAAGCGACTGTTCATTATTTGAAAATAAAATCGCGGTTCAACAGTGCTGTATTTCCAAAACCATCTCTCAAGCGGGAAAGAAGTGACGAAGACGACGAAATTATTTCCGCTATGAAAATTCAAAAAACGTATTTTAATGTTCCAGTTTTTACCAATAACTTTAATACTTCGACAGGATTTGAATCTCCAGAATCAGGATTATCACCACAAGCTGGATCTGAAGTTGACATGCAAGCAAGTCGAATAAGTCATATTTATTCATTAGAATTGGCCAGAGCACAATTAATTACTTATAACCGCCTCCTTCTGCTGAGAAATATAATTCGAATGCCCAACAGCGAATCAAAGGTGGAATCAAACGACAGATCCTCAGTTTGGAGACCATGGTGATATGGTTTTCGCGGTAAACTTATATATCAACTGTAAATCACATTGTACATACTTTTATTAAATGAATCCTTAGCAAATTAATCATTGACATAATTTACACGGTACAAAACAAAGGTTCAACAGTTAAAAGAAACACGCCTACTGTACCACGCAGTTATCGAATCATAGTCTTTTGGGATTCAGCCTCTAGTGAAAAAAAAACGAGAAATGTCTGGAAAGGGTAAAGGCGCAAAAACTAAAGCTAAAGCTAAATCGCGTTCGGTTCGGGCCGGTCTGCAATTTCCGGTTGGTCGAGTTCACCGACTACTTCGTAAGGTTGTTACTTCACTTCGAAGATTTGAGTTAAAATTTACCAAGACTAAACTATAATTTATACTGCTTAATTAAGGGTAACTATGCAGAACGGGTCGGCGCTGGAGCACCGGTTTATCTTGCTGCGGTTCTCGAGTATCTAAGCGCCGAGGTTTTGGAACTTGCAGGAAATGCAGCTAGAGACAACAAAAAAACGAGAATCATACCAAGACATCTTCAGGTCAGATTCGTTAATTGAAGTAGTATTGATGTCAATTTCAGCTCGCAATAAGAAATGATGAAGAATTGAACAAGTTGCTTGGCGGTGTAACTATTGCACAAGGAGGCGTTTTACCGAATATCCAAGCGGTCCTCCTTCCTAAAAAGACTTCGGATGACAAATAAATTCGATTAATAGAAAAATGTAAAATAAACTGGAGCATATTTGATCATTCATCATAACTTACATGTATAATTTAAAAGGGTTGGCACGAAAAAATGATCATCGCCGATATAGATGATTTTTCGAATCACACACCAAAATCTGTCATAAGTATCGGAAACAGCGATTTGGAACTGTTGCCTTCGTTAATTTTTACATCAATGTATTGCAGTAGTAGCCTATATTCCTGATGGCAGTCATATAGTGTGTTAGTCATACTGGTGGAACTAACAATTATTAACAATTTGGCAGATCAGTTTCTTGTTGTTTCAGTAATAAGTATAACATTATTCCCCTGCTGAACCTTCGTGGCAAAAAATAAAAAAAAACGAGGGCAGATTGTCGCTACTTATCTACCTGACCAATTTTTAAAATTAGCATGCATTTTTAATTATCATAATCATTATGATAAATAAATTTTCACTCGTCCTGATAAAACGATTGAATTGATTATGTAACTCGGATTTGTTTTATGACATTTATTCTAGTCGAGAAAGAGCAGTAAGTTCATTGGCAGTTCACTTATTGAGTCCCATTCGTTTTCTAATTTCGATGAGCTCTTTTTCTTTCTTTTCTGTTTCCAGTTTCTTGAATGCGCGAGTTGGATTGTAGTACAATACAACAAGATACCGATTACATACATTGAATCCAGAAAGATGATCACAAGCATTTTTCGCGTCGTGGATATCCTTGAACAAATTTATGAGTGAGATATTATAATGATGGACATAATTTGTAATATAAGTTTACATTATATCATAATTTATATAACCAAAACATTTGGACTAAAATTTTAGTAATTTCAAGTAAAGTCTTCGCTTTCACTACTTGTCTAAAGCATCGAAGCTTTGGTACCTCTTGCAAAGATTTGCTGACATACCTCATAAACCACGTAAGCAGTGCCTTTAGTATCTGGGTTGATTCCAATGCGAACTTGTCTCAAAGCGCCAAACTTTCCGAAAATATCGTAAAGTTCTTCCGTAGTGATTTTGTATGGCAAGTTACGAACATATAAAATGCGATTCACTTAATAATGTGTTACTTCCAAAACTCTGAATACTAACAACCAACCTTCTGGGGGAAGCTTAAGCTTAAACTTTGCCTGCTGAGCCATCGCCATGGTTGCGGTTCAAAATTCTTAACTTAAAAAATCAATTTCAATTAAACAAATAGTCCGTTGCATCAGATTCAGTGACAGTAAAAGGCTCCGTGACAGTCTCATGACTACATGATACAATTTTTACAGGTTTGACAGGTTTTTCGCGCTTTACTTTAACATTTTCGATTTCTCTAAAGACTTTCATACCACTGAGGATTTTTCCAAATACAACATGTTTTCCGTCCAACGATTCTTTCTTTTGCGATAATATAAAGAATTGACTCGAATTTGTATTTGGACCACCTAAAATGAGAATAAAAGTCATTATGTTATAAAAAAAATATTTACCGTTGGCCATTGAAAGAAATCCTGCGCCAGTATGTTTAATATCAAAGTTTTCGTCTTCAAATTTTCCGCCCCATATTGATTTTCCACCAGTTCCATCACCTTTCATGAAATCGCCTGCTTGGCAAACAAAGTCTTTTACTATCCGGTAAACTTTTGAATTAGAATATCCGAAACCACATTCGCCTGTGCTTAATTTCACGAAGTTTTCAACAGTTTTTGGCACTGTTTCTCCAAAAAGTCCAAATTTTATTTCGCCGATGTCTTTTGAAGCTGACGACATTTTAAATGTTACTATATCGGTTACAACCAGACTCATTCTTAAAAAAGATCAGTTAAGAAATATTCTGACAATTAAATTATTATTGTTTTGATTCAGGTTTGTGGTAGTGAAGCCTTAAACTGTTTCCTTAAAGTAAACCTTCAGGTTTGCACCGAATTCATCCTACGAGTAAACCCTAAGAAGAAAACCCTAAACGATCTAAGATGTTGTGGGAACTAAAATGGACAGGTTGGGGTTTTTAATCACGTGCAGTTCGATTTTTATTTCTTTGGCTTTGGCCCATTCAACGGTTGACCTGAAAATGAAATGTAAATTCTTTAAAACATCTGCATAGTAAGTGTGACACCCACCTTTATCTTTTCCTCTAAGCTTGATACCGAGTGCCTTTTCCAGTTTGATCATAATTTGATTATTTGGGATACCCTTTCCTTGTTCATATTCATTTACTACTTGTGGTTTCTCGCAAATTTTTGTTGCTAATTCCTTTTGGGTCATTGACTTGTCTTGGCGGCCTTTTTGAATAAGCTTTCCAAGATCCATTCCAACACTCTTAAATAATTATTTATATAGCCTATATTATATAGGTATTAGCTACAATGACCAAAAATAATGAAACCACCCGAAACTGATATTTTGATCGATACCGTTACATTTTATGCTCACCTTGTGCTTTAATTCTTCAGTTTCCCGATCTAACTTAGCATGATGTGCTGTATTTCCTTTGGCATTTGTACCAGCAAACATTTTTTGACGGGTTTCAAGAGTACCCGCTCTTTGAGCTTGTCGGACTTGAGTTTTTTCATTTGAAGAACCCTTCTTAGCATTGGATTTTGTAAGGTAAGTGGTTGTGTCCCAGTCAGACATTTTTAACACAACAATCTAAATATTTCAGCAATAAAACAATGTTTTGTTTGCTTTGAGCGTCTATTACATCTAAGAACAGTATAAAAAGAGTAACAGTGAAACATTCAGATGGTTTGAAGAAATGAAATTTTGAAGAAGTTTGCGAAAATATATTCGGAAGTTAAGCGTAGACGATTTTATCAATCAATATACGATTACAATCGTGTACCATCAGTTGCGTTGTTCGTGCTCATGCTGATTTGAAGAGAAGAATGGCGAATTTATCGAGGTAGAAGTATATGAAGTGAGATGTTTGATGAGTGACATATGAACCAAAGCTTTTTCCAACAATGCAATGCCAGCTTGATCTTGAGAATGATTATTTAAATTTCGTTTTACCATACTTAAGCATTAAAATAATAATATTCTAACCCGTATTTTTTGTCTAATTGTTTTTTTATATATGCTGCAATGTCTTTTTCGACAGAGAATTTTTGAAAAGCGATTGAGGAAAGATTAATTACATCTTTTTCCATGTGAATTTCCATATCGCTATTCTTAATAACAGCAGTTCCAGTCGTCATTCTAAAAAAATCAATTATAATCGCGAGATTCTGGCAGATTAACAAAACTCTAAATTATTTTCTCGATCACAGACTCTCCAATATAGACCCAATAAATATAATAAACGTACGTATAGGCTCTATATGGTTACACAGATCACAAATGAGAATGTTTTTTGTTGGGTATTGCGAATCCCTTCGGCAGTTAAGAATAACGAATTTCCTAAAAATACAAAAACAGGCATAGTAAGGGCATCAAATGAGAGTGAGTAAACCGATTCTTATCCGGTCATCTAGATCTCTTTTTCGTCCTTATAGATAGGGTACGAAGAGGAGTCCCATCTAGGGATCGAATTTGGGTATCAAGAGGGGGAATCACGCTCTGTAACAGACAAATGAAAGTACTGTAAGATGAGTACTTTCAGGGCTAAAGCCAGATTTGGGCCCTTGTACAACAATATGGGTTTGGATAGGGTTCTAAGAAGGGATGAATTTCATGAACATCGCTGTGAGCATCAGTGCAGTTTGTAACAGTTTCCTTGTGACGTCATAAATATCCGTCAGTTTTACGTTGAGGCAATTGTGTGTCAAGCCCAAGAAGGCAGTTGGCTCAAATTGTGAGTTTCCATACCACCATTTTGACCCCGTGATGGGTCTTGATCATCGGGTCTGGCGGTACTCTAAAAATAATTATTATTCTGAAAAAATCGATTAACTTGATGAATTGAGTATACTGTATATTATGGACCACATATGTTTCGAATATGTCACCCAAGTGATTGTCACCAAAATATTAAAATCAATGATTCACCAGAATTTCACCTATTTCGAGGCAAAATATGCCACAGCCTTGTGAATAATATTATCAGCCCAATTGGAGGGAATACCCTAAACTGAAATAACACCCGGTCCAACCAAAATATATAAATTGTATTAAACAAAAATTTCAAAATAAAAATTACCTTTAGAACATCATTTACTTCGCGTCGGAATATCGACAGTCCATGAGTGAACCTATCACGATTTTTTGAATGAAGATTTTTTTCAATTCCTTCCATCAGATTCTCAAAACACTGAAAAGATTTCAATTTATAATCCGTCCAAGAATGATAGGGAAAAACTCGAGATTTTTTAATTTTTAATTGTATAGTTTTGACCAGAGTTGGGAAAGCACTAGTGCCAAAAATTTCCGTGCCTTAGTGCTACTGAAAAAAGCACTAGTGCTTCGAAAATTTTGAAAAAGGGCACTAGCACTAAAGTCTTAGTCTAAAGAGATTTTTTGGATGGCACTGCGAAATGGCACGAGGTACTAAACGAAATTAAGTCACATTTCCAACTCTGACCCTGATGTAGTGCCTCTACCGTGGATGTCATAATGATTTACTTACTTTTGACAATTGAGCTTGTTTTTCTTGGGGTTGTTGCGAGCAAAGATTTTCTTGAACTTTACCGAATGAGTCATGATTTATCAAAATTAATCCTAGAAGTGGTCTGGACATACTCCATTGATTTTTGCAATCCTTAATATAATTATCACAATACAAAAACGAAATATTTTCGAACGGCAGAATTATTCTCCGGACGGGCGTTATTTTTCACCTCAAACATGATTATATTCAAAATTGTCATGAGAGGCTGCTGCAAAAGTTCACTATTGCCTTCCAAAACAGACAAAAATTGAGATCCAGCTTGGTATTCCCAATTTTGAAATGGCAGATTTTTCTGTTGCTTATTCCAAACGCGCCTAAAATGGGTAAGTTCAATTTGGTTAGAGTCAAGAGGAAAAACTTACCAAACAAATGATACAATATGGTCGAGCGTTGTACAACAATTTGTACATACTGCAGTATCCCAAGCAGATAATCCTAATGTTATAGAGCGCAAAATAGAACATATGACTTCACTAGGCAGTTGGGCAAGAAGAACCATATGGTCCATTGTGACTATTTCCATCAAATTATAATATGCACAATTAAGTTTAGGGTAGTCTGCAAGTTCAGATGAAGATATTGAGGTGAGTAGTCGAACAAAGGTCTTAAATTATAAAATTGTATTCCTGACAACTTCAACCAGAAAAAAATTTCAATGTTCTCGCCGACTTATTGGCGTCCTTGAATTCATAGTTTTCCTACCTCAAATGCATTTTCAAGGGATTTATCATTATATAATTTGAAGACACCAAAATTGGCCATATTGGAACACAAGGCTGATCGAAGAAGTTTGAAACAAAGTCCAATTCCTTTCAGTTTATGTGAATATATCATATTCTTTGGAGGGTATTTATTATTTCTGATCCCTGAGTCATTAAAAAATGTAAAAAAACCTTTCCTGAGACAGTATATTATTTTTCGTGATTTCTAGAATTGATTGTCCATAAGTGACGAGCATCGAACTGGCTTCTCTAAATAGAAGGATGCCGTTTGGAGACGAGACTTCAAATTGGAGTCGCTGAGATCGATTTTGCAAAAGTTCAATCATACCTAAATTGCCCATATAAATACTGTATTCTACAGTCTCCTCTAGCGCACAACACAAATTATTTTATTATCACGAACGTTGAATGGGGTTATAAATTTAAACCGCCATTCTCAGAAGGTACATTTATCTTACATTTGAGTATAGGGGTGCTGACATCCGGATCATGAGCCCAAATCTTGAGTGCTTTTCCGAGTATTTTTATATTGTCAGGATAATACCATTCGAATAACATTAAATATGATGTTCTATTGTTGAAGGCAATGGCAGCACCGGTCAAATCTCTGGCCACACCAATCACAAGTTGTTTCAATTCAACCTATACACAAAAATATTACTGAATAAATTCCAAGAAAGGTTATTTTGGGATAATATCTTAATTAAGAGATTAATACTCACTGATTGAGGAGTCTGAGGGTTGACATTTGAATCACTGAGGGCATTTTTAAGGTGATTGAATGCAGCCGATAAGGGAGTCATAAATCGAGCAAAAACTTCTTCATCTTCGCCAAGATCAACCATTAGCAAACGGCCCAATGCAGCGTAGAATGATGTTCGATTCTAAACCAAATTGTTTAAACTGATAAATCAGTTCTTGAAATAGACTTGAAATAAATAAAGCTTGAGGTACTACAACAAATTGTAGCTTCAAGATATTCAGAGCTTATGAGTCCTTCATTACAACAAGAAAATATATGTTTTAAGTAAATGCACTCACCTTGAGGCGTTTAACAGTTTTCTTGTTATCAAAAGCGTCTTGATTGATTTGTAAGAATGGAAATTCTTGATGATTATGTAACAGCTGTTTGACGGAATCAAGCTTGACCAATTTTCTAACAGTAGCATAACCTACAGCCAATTCGGACAATAATTGAAGTGTTTTTCGCTGATAAATTTTGATTATTAGGGGATCACTGGGATTAAAACTTACCAAAATGACCTCATCGTCTCCCCAACATTTTAGATTTGTTATTATTTTCTTGACTAAAACATTTAGAATATCTGATTCATCTTGAAGGTTGAGTCTTTCGGACATTCTCAAGTATGCTTTTGATGATCGATGGACTTGATCTCCTATATAAATTTTCCTGAATTGATCAAAGAATTGCAAAATCGCCAAGTCAATTGGTTGAGAACGATGAGCAACATTATTTGATTCCAGTCGCTTGTTTACTACATCCATAAGAATTAAAACTAAAAAAAAATATTAAAATTCTTGAAAAGGACTGTGGCCGAACCTTTTATTATAAGGTCGCCATCCAATGCATCATGTTCATCGCTTGAATTGATTGAAACACGCCCTCCAATGGCTGATCCAATAATATAAACGAGCCAAGCCAATCGAAATTCAACAATTTGTTTGTCTTGATCAGATAGCTGACCAGTAATTGCTTGACCATATATTTCTGTGGTCCTGTCGAAAAATTCTGATAACATTTTTGTTGTAGATTCGTATTCACAGCGGGATATTGTTGACACCTGGTCAAGCTGTTGAATAATTGAGTTTTGATCATCAAGTGGATTGTCCATGCCGTCGAATAGGACTGATTTAGCACATTGGAGACGTGATTCGACATAGGCTTTTGTAACAGATGGTGTGTACTTTTCCAGCTCATGCGCACGAGCATTTCGAATATACGGAATAGAGGCAGTTAATCTAAATTTTTGAATTAATTTCCATTTTTCAGTTACTAGTATTACCTCTGCCAAAGGCCTAGTAAGTAGTGAAGACTGTTTGGTGAAAATTGGAAGCATTCGAGTGATTTGACAGTGAATTGAGCGATTAAACTAATCGTTTCGGAGTATTCGTCCAGTGCGGTAAGTTCTCCTAATTGATAATTGGCCTTGAGCCGCCCAAGAAGACGACAAAATTCGTGATAAACTTCCAAATTCGAAAGATTTTCGCCCTTCTTTAGAATAAGGCAGATTCCACGAACCAAGGACGCAAGAAACTGCTGCCTCTCATCATTTGAAAATAACGAACGACGTACCGACGCCATTTGAACTGAAATGTCAATTAAATCCTCCAGTAGATTTTTAAACGTGTTACCAACCTAGACAGGAAAGCACGCGTTGGCAAGATCCCGATGGCAAGATTTCATATAAATGGAAAAATAAATTCAAAACCGAATCATTATCAGCTGTTGTAATAAATAGTGATCGCCATGATGTTGGAATTTGGACAGTGGTTTGATCATCTGAAGATTCATCCTTTAAAAACAGATATTACATATCCAAAGAGCCTAATAATAATAATTCTAACGAAAAATTTGCTCTTGAAAAAGAATTTGGTCACGGACTGTTGAACTGTTTCCTGACATGTTCCAATGAAATCAAATGTGAGTGCAGCATAAGCCAGATTTAGAAGTGATGTCACCAGTTTTAATTGATTTTGATTTGAAACATCGAGACTACCGATGGCATTCCGGAGCAATTGAATCGACTTTTTGAAACTATAAATATTTTAATCAAGAATCGATTGAGTTTCAAAATTCCAACCTTTCAAGCAGTGTTGTATCTCGGAAAGAAGAAGCAGTTTTTCTTTGTTTGGTCAAAGGTCTGGCATTATCAGCATATCCAGCTTTATCAACTTCGACAATCAGTAATTCAAGTAGTTGCACTCCAATGATACACTTTTCAAGACCACCTTGTAGAAATTTATCGATTTCAGCAATGACGTCACGGAAAACCCATGCTGAGTTCAGTGAATCAAGCCATCCCAATTTGGTTATTTTTGAATACAATTGAATCAATGCTTTTGTAACGAATGGCTGTAATTGTCTAGAATTTAATATGAAGAAAATTTTCGGTAATGAATGGTTTACCTATCAAATAAGTATTGAAGGACATAATTTTTAATCTCAATTCGTTTTTCGATTGGGAGTGTAGAACTTGGTTTTGAAATAAGTTTCGTGAGCGTTGTGGCCGCACATGATTGAGAGTACGGCGATTGAGCACGGTCTAGAAGGACTTGACACTTTTGGAGACAGTCCGGATCATCAATAAGATTTAAAATGTGGCTTTCGGCTTGTTTTCTTTCATCGGCCGAGCTTGTGGTATATATCTGCTGGCATACCCGTTCTAATAGCCCTATTTCATCATTCATTTCACACAATCTCTAAATGAATGAATAATTAGAAAAAAATAAATTATTATGAAAATATATATTTATAGATAAAAAAAGTTATTTTTCAAAAGTTCGTTTCTGTCGAAGCTGCTTTTGATATTCGATCAATTCGCGTATCTCTGGCCGACGACGTGTTTTGACCCCTCGCCACCATGCTTGAATCAGAGTACTTGCCTCATTTTCAGATAACCTGAAATAAAATAACGTTGAAATCTAATTTTAAAAATGTTGATCAATAAACCTGAGAGATAATGGAAGCTGCTTTCGTGGAACTTTTTTGTTGAAATCTTGACAGAATGGAATTTCATCGAGCGGAACATTTTTGGAAGAATTTCGTTTTGGGTTTTTGTTGAAAAGATATTCTGTTAGGAAGTCACATCCATTAAACTTGTTTCGTTTTTTGTATTTGAAAACATTTTCGCCTTCAGCAGCTTTTAACATTTCGATCAAAGCTTCTTCAACAACTGGCATCAAATATTCTTCAATGTACGTTCCTGAATATTATTGATATCAAGTTGATATATCAACAGAATCATGAAATTCCAAGATTCAAAAATTACCTGGACTGCATTTTTTTGGGTCAAGATTTTCTTCAAATGGTCGTAGGCGTGTTGGTCGACGATCCTCATCCGTATGGTTTATTTCTTTTTCGATCGCCTCTTGTCGATCACATATACTCTGCCACAACGTGTCCATTTAAGATCTCAATATTTCAAATATATTTTAGATGTTTAGAAATGGAGGCAGCTTTGGCATTAATACATGTTTTAAGGGCAGTGAAAAAGATCATGATAAGATCTGGACAAGGTCAATTTACAATGAGCGGTAATAAAACCCACACAACTGGGTTCAACGCAGGCGACCACGACAATTGGCTGATCCACAATGGCAAATAAGTGCACGCTCGACATCATCACTCAACTCATATTGATAATCCCAACATAACTCTTCCCCAGCTAAATACCGATAAAAATATGAATAAGACTTTATGGCTATTCAAACCTTTTATATTTCTTTTAGCGAAAAATGCAACTGTAGGGAACCTCAAATCAGCTGTGTTGGTTATCACATTTTGAGTATCAAGATTTGGATTGCAAGAATGATTAAGATAACGTCCAAGGTTACCCTTGAAATAGCAAAATTAAAAACAGAAAAATCAAATATTTATTTACCTGTTGCTTTGCATCGACGACAAACATGATGCGCTTTGATTTTCCTTCGGCTTTTTCCACTTCAGTCAATTTCATTTCATCTTCTGTTTGAAAATATTCTCGAGTTTTTGACCATTCTTCATCCGAATCTGATTCTTCGGAATTTTCCTTCTTTTCTTTTGGTTTTTTCTTTTTAGTTTTTCGTTTTCGTAATCGACGTGCGAATTCGGCGGAACTTTAAGATAAATAAAATAAATATCAAATACTTTCGGTACTCACTTGACGGGTCGATCTACATCCTCTTCTGATTCCTCATCCGAGTGAGTGAATGCATCGTCCATTTCATGGCCGGAATCAATCATATTCTTTTTGACTTCAACTTTTGTCGCTTCTGCGGACTCGATATAATTCAAATTGGCAAAATATTCATCACCAATTGTCCTGCCAGAATTTTCAGCTTCATCTTCTTTTCTGATAACACCAGTATAAATACAAATAAAAGCACCAAATGGAATGTCACACATTGTTCTAATACCCCATCCCTTTTTGAATGTCTTGAAAAGTTGAAGTTCTTGTCTTATTCCACGTTGTACAATCGAATTTTGGCAAGGACGTTCTGTATTTCGGCGACATAAACATGAATTGCCACATTCGTAAATACCCGTAGCAATAATATCAACCAATCTGCCGTAGTTATAAGATTGATAAAGAGCATTAATTTTTCTTGCTCCTTCAACCGTGAGAGATTTACAGGGACATGTTGGATAGCCCCCCTTACCACCTCTACATCCATCAGTACATTCACAGCATGAGACAAATTCTTGTGCCATATTTATTCGAACGGAATCTGATAAAACTGGTTCGACTTTGTAATCGAGTGGTGGGGGTTGTTGAGCATCAACTTGATTGTACATCGGAATCCTCTTTGGCTCTTTCCCGCCACTAATGTCATCAAGAACAAGGCCTTTTAGTTTTGTTTTATCGACTTGGCGATTAAGTAGAACAGATTTATCAAATGAAAAGCAATCGTGCTCCAAAAACTCTCCAACAGCAGTATCAACAAGATATTTGTCCAAAGTTGCACGATCGTAAATATCTTTATTACAGGGACCGCGGTAAAAACAATTGATTTTATCACATTCGGCTTCAGCATCTCTAATAAGACGCTCATTTGTGATCGGACTAGAAAAATTATTAGAACTAGAATATTCTGATACTTTGAACTTACAATCGCCGAAAGCCAAAGATATAAGGACGCAATAAGAGTGGTGTTTGGCGAATTTTCTCTAGATCATCTGGAGAAACATTGTAATTTATACAGAGTGATGTACACTGATGGCCTTTTTGGTTGACAATTGCATTTGCGTTTGACATCGGTTCTGAATATAGGTTTACATTAACCGTAGGTCAGACCCAAGTCATTTTATCTTTGAAATTAATGTCGGAAAGAGTCGGATCCGACATACAACGACTCTGAAATGGAACGATGAATTTTTAGATCGGCCCAGAATCCATTGAAGATGAAGTCATTATATTTCACAGTCGTTCTATGTCGTATCCGAATCTTTCCGACATTGATTTCGAAAATAAAATGGCTTTGGTCTTGACTACCCTTAATAATTCGCATAAAAGAAATACAAACCTTTTACATATATGAATGTAAAATCTTCAATTTTTCCTTCGTCACCAGTCAGATCAACCATACTTTGAATGTGATGCGTTTGACGTTGATTTATTCGTTTATTTTGTTGTTGTCGAGGTAATTGATAGCGAGGAAGATTCATTCTTCGATTTGCAGTTCCGTTTCTGCTTCTATTAAAAATATTATCCATTGTTGGTTCAAATCTTGAGAATAATTTCATAATTTGGGGTGATCCCTTGAATATCCATTCACAGTATTTCTCACCCCCTTCGTTCGTCCACTCACACAGGATAATGTTACAGTCACTTTTTACTATTCTAGCTGTTAAAAATGGAGTCTGATTCCCATGGGCTTTAAAAAGAACATGAAAGAGACGAGTCGGTGGTCGGACTTCGATAGACGTGATGATATCATTGGTAGCTACCATATAACCAATTGATTTCTTTCCGTTTGGTTTTGGTGTCAATAAGTACTCCATCATTTTCTGATCTGAGAATTTTTTGAGCGATGAATCAGGAAAATTTGGATGAAATATTGGAAGTACGCTGGAAGTGCGCGAATTATGATTACGTTTTGCAAAGATTTGCTCAAATGGGAAAGGTTCACAGTTCAAATAAATCTCAGATTCATATTTTGAAGTGGCTGCTTTTGTTCGATGGACTGGTGGATGAAACGTCCACACATCAGACGGATTCACATAACGCCAAATTCCACAATCGAAAAAAATAAGAACTCGTAAATCGTTTCCATGTTTATATGTTAGTGATTTTGGGGGCTCGATGACAAAGCCTTTGTAGAGATGTGTTTGAGTTTGATCCTCGGATTCGAGGTTATGTAGCGGTGCAATGACACGTTGACCTATTTGGAATTGTCCTGGGCTCGTATCAGCATCCGGTTGATATGCAAACTCGTCGTATTTTACTATTATTCCGACTGGATCTCCATGATTTTCTGTTTGATGAATTTGTAACGATGGTGGATCAATTAAAATGTGATAAGCGGCACTGTTGATTAGAATCATATCATTTGAATATGATGCTGGTGGAACATCTGACTTCACTCCAATATCAAACAGTTTTCCTTGTAATATCGAGGGAAGAGGTTTACTCAATGACCATGGATTAGGAGGGATTTCTTCACACGGGACACCATTAACTCGAAGAATTTCTTGACTCACTTCAACTAAAACTTTTCTTTCGTTCGTGTCGGAATTCAAATCAATCAATCCATTAAAAGTGATTATTTTTGCTTCTTCCTCGGTTATTGAGGCTGTTTCATCAGGTTCAATATAATCAGGTTCTGACTGAAGGCATTTGTTAAAGTCAACTTCAGATTGAGCATCGGCTGTTATCTTATTGGCTTCCAGGTTTGCAAATAAAGCTTGTGTCTCATGCATTTCTAAATAATCAATAAAGGCTGTATTATAAAGCATACAGATAGATTATCCTTTTTACCTTTGATAATCTCTTTTCGTTCGAGAAATGCACCTTGGATCTTTTTATCTAGTTCCTCTTTATCATCCAACAGTTTCTTTACCGCGTTATCATAATGCTTATAAATATCGGCATAAGCATCAGCGAACAAGTCGACTCTGTTATTCAAATCACGCTCTATAACTTCTACCAGCTTTAATATATTCTCAACACTGCTCGACACTTATCACTGATAAGTTATCACATCACCAGCAAAAGACTAAACGTCTGAAGTTTGATCTAGGGTCAGTTTTGAAAGCGAGATTTTCTGCCACAGATTTCACAGGACGGGGACCTGGTATTGACAAACGGTTTTTGGCATTATGTTCCTTATTTTATCTAGTTTCAGTCGTGGGGTCCATGGTGGCCCTGTCCAAGTGATCGTGGGCGTGAGCGCTCTTTTCTTACTATTTTTTGTCGGATCAGTTGGACAGAGTCAGAATGGGCCCTAATTTACAAGTTTCGGGTGATCTTTGGGAATTTTCCTTTTTGTCATCAGTATAAACCGTCTGGATATTATTATCGACAATCATAAGATCGTCATCTTCATCAATAACGATCGACATTTCATTAAAATCTATTCACCTGATTTATATCTGAAATTTGATTTCAGTTTCACTCTATAAGGGCAGTACAGGGTATTAATTCATCAGTTTTGAAACAGGGAAAGAAAAGGGATGACACACAGGGTTTTCCAGGTTTTCTGATAACTACGTTCAACAAAAAAAGTTCAGTATTGAAAACTTCTTTTAGTTGCCATATCATCAAGAATCTGCTGAAGCTCATCGTCTGGGAACCGTCCATCTAATGATGGTATCAAGGCTGAATATATGTTAGATAACACACACAAAGTGAATATAAACAAGGTCATCTTTATTTCGGACAATAAAATTTCCAAAGTGGTATCACTCCTTAGAATGATGAAATGAGATTGAGCGAAACATGTGGAATTCGGACGATTTCATCATTCTCAAGAGTGATACCCCTTTATAAAAATAAAACTACCTTTCGCTTCATCGGCAGTTTCGGGACAAAGATTCGCTAGAGCGGCCAGTTCGAATTTATGAAGTCGTTTCTGCATCAACATCGTTCTTACATTCACTATTGTTGGGTGAGTCTTGAATTTGCTGAATCTCTTAAATGGATTTTGTAAAAAACAATTATGACATACGTTTTATATTAATTCACGAAAAAAATAGTGAATATAATGTTTAAACCTTGCAATAGTCCAACGTCTTTTGAAATACATCTGATAATTCCACATCTTCTTGTCCATCCTGATTCTGTCTATGTTCCAATAACATTCTCACTTCTGAGTTCATCAATGTTTCCGTATGTTGAAATTGCTATAAAAACGAATGGTTACGAATGCTATAGACAGTGTTTAAAAAGTATATTTACTCGGGGGAATTGCAAATGTGCTGCATCCTCCTCATCAAAATCAGTATTTGCAGCCATTCTAAACTGTTCGATGAATAGTTTTGTGCAAAAAGTTTCAAATTTGTATTGGAAAATAAATAATAATTATACAAGGGTCACGAGTTAGCAGTTTCTTTATTGAAGTTGTGAATGAATTCTTTAAAAACTGGCATCTTCTTTGGGGGCATCTCAGTAAATATTTTGTATGGAGTGTACCCGTCATTGATATTGCTATCAAGAATGTCTTTTCTTTCGTCTTTCAGAGGGAGTGTTGTCTGCCAAGAATCGCCTTTAACATGAAACGAAATTCCATTTTTGTAATTGTAATTTTTTACTTCTTCCCTTTAAAAAATGTACTTATTGTGAAAATCAAAGCATTTATATTTTACCAAAATTCTTTACAATCGTCAAAATTTTTCATTAGTGGTGAACAAAAAGTGCTAGCTTCTCGACGAAACCCTCCAAGTGGTATCTGTCCACCTTTGGTTGCCTGTTCGTAGTCGATCAAATTCTGGCACGCTTTTGCCGTTCGCTCTTCAAAATAACAAGGATTTCGGTCAAGTTCCCGATTAAGAACTTTCTCCAAATGCCCACGTTTTACCGCTTTTAAATCTCGACCTTTCGTCGCCGAATTATCCGACTCGTCTGCACTCATTTGCTCTAAAGATTTTTTTATTTTCAAATGACAGTACTAGTCTTTGCAAGTCTTTGGAGAAGGTATTACGTAATACTTTGGCAGAAAGGTCTTCTAGAAATTAAAAGAATTTTCAAATGACAAAAAAATAAATTTATTTGGCGCTAATGGAATACAAATATCTAAATTGTCAAGCAGCTAAAATGGCAGCTCATGAATTATTGACCAGCTTGCATTGCTTTTTGGACTTGTTGTGCTTTCATTTGAAGATCTTGAAGATCAGATTGCTCTTTCTCCATTTTCTTCTGGATATCCTGCAATGATTTCTCACACTTTTTCAACTCCGATTCCATATATTGAGATCGGCTCTTCACGGTAGTAAGGGCCTCTTCCTTGTCTTGTTTGACCAAAACTGGTCCCAGCAGTTTATAAACAACGGCGTCATCATTAAGGAGGTCAAGTTCTGATTGGACTACTTGAGTTTCAGAGAGCTGAGCCTCGAACTGTCCAATTCGTTTGCCAACTCCGTCTTTTTCATTTCGAACTTTGTTGACCTTTTCGACTTGGCCTTCAAGTTCTTTTTGCATATTTTGAAGAATAAATTCCATTTGTGATTTTGCCATTTTGATTGGTCAAAGAAATCTAAATTGTCGATTTTAATAAAATGGTTAGTTTTGAAGAGATATTTAGATTGGTGCAGGAAGAGAAATTGATATGTATCAGTAAGGCGGCGAAATCTCAGTTGTGAATAAGGCACAGCAGAATAGAAATGCATCATTTTCACTGAGGCAGGTAGGTACCAGTGTAGTAAATTTGGTGTTAGTACATTGGGGTCCTAATAACGAGATATGTGACTAGAATAAGAAGGAAAACAGGGCTCCCAAACCATTAAACCGGTTGATTTTGATCGTCGGTTTAGGTATCCCTGGCAAGAATACGAATGTCACAGACTGCCCGAATCTAAGACCATTAATCTCTTTAGTGATAAATTAAAAACATGATTTTGCTCATTAATCTCTTTTTTTTCAAATTTCAGTTGTTGTACGGTATAGGATTGATCAGATTGTCATCGTCATTATTATTTCGTAGTGGCATATTTCTAGATGGCGTCCTTTTCTTGAACAATTTGAAGTTTTTTGCATAAATCATCGCGAAGGGTGTCGTGTTTGGCCGAGAAAAAGCTGTCAAGATTCTTTTTGTCTTTCAAAAAACCAAACACATGCTCAACGCGGCCAAGTGTTTTTTCAGTTACATGATCCTTTGTGAGGCTTTCCATGATAAATTCCATAATGACAAAACCATTAATATTAAAAGGCCATTCCTTGAGCGCTTCATTAAGAAGTTTCTCTTCTGATTCAAATTGTTTCGAAAGCATCTCTCCGTTATAAGTAAAGGGTGTTGCATGAAAATAAGTTACTGTCATCAAAATATTTATGATTTTTGATCTCAATATTTCCCAGTTTTTTATCTCGGTCTCTGGAATTTGTTTATTGTGAAATAACACGCCCGTCTTTACAATTATTTTGATTATATCTTTCACCAGCTTATCTGCTTTTGTTTTAGAATCTAATTCAATCTAGAATTTAAAACATTATTTAAAGTTTTGAGGTGGAATTTAAAGTTTTCACCTTTGCCCACTTATAAAAATCATCCAATACTGCGGCAACGTTTTCATCAACTACGAATTTGATTGAATTTTTATTCGCCATTTTACCCAGTACTTTTTTCTGTACTCGGGTCATAAGATCCTAAATGTTGTATTTTTTGATGCCGCACTCTGACAAATCGGGGAATCCGAACAGTTCTCACCTTGCTTTTATGTTCTCGATTATTATCAGCCATTTTCAGCTTCTAATTCGAATCTGAAAAATACAATTGTTTATATATGAAATTTTCAAGAGATTTTTTTAGACATTTGATTAGACTGGAAGACGACATGAAAACACATGACTTTTTGAAAAAATAAATGTTTATTAGAAAAATAATACTTTTAGATTGGAACTTCAATTAGAGACTTTTACAACATTTTTGAACTTGGCTGCCCATTCGGCAGGTGGCTCTTTTCGCATGTAGACAATGAATCGAAAATTGGGAAGAAAACGATCGTAATTCATCGTGTTAGATCCAGAATACTCATAACTCGGATCATCAGTTGGCTTTATTAACGATTGAAAGCATGATGGTTCGACAATTTTGTTTGATAGAATCTCACCAAACAATCCAGGTCGGACGTTGTCAACAAATTTTTCAATGGCACTGAATAAATCGCAATCTTCAGCATCAATGACAACCGGTTTTCCAAAACGGAGTCCTCCCAAAATGGCCAATCGAATGCGTTCAGAATCCATTTCGTTTTGATTCAGTGCGGAGAGAAAATTGGTATCCCTGAAACCTAGTTTATTTCCTTAGATATAACACCCAATTTATAAGTAACCGATGACCTTTTAATCAAGCGAATTATTACAGATTATTGGCTTACCGATATCTCAGGAAGGTAGAAGCCATATTGGTACCAGCTGGTTCTGCTAAAAGGATAGCACCACAGTAATCGGTCTGATCCATGACAGCATCAGCCAATTGCTTTAATTTAATATTTTTTGCCATTCTGAATTTTGTATTTTAGATCATTTTATAAGAAAATATATATTTTTTGTGAAAATAAAATTTGAGGCGATTCAAGAAGCAGATTGTGAAGGAACGATTTGAATTGGATAGGTGTTGTCCAGCCATTCTTCATCTGGAGCGGTTTTCATCAATATCACGAATTTGAAATGAGGCACACGAGATCGATTAAATCCAGATACTTGATAATCTTTATGGTCTCCAGCTTTCACAAGAGTTTTATAATATTCTTCTTCGATTACTAAAAAAACAATTGGAGTGAAATTGTGACAAAATGCGAAATTTTACCTTTCTTTGATAAAATGGCGTCGAATAAGTCTGATTTAACATTATTAACGAAAGTCTTTAGTGCATCAAACATATCCATGTTATCAAAATCAATAATCATACATTTTCCATATCTTATTGCTCCCAAAAGTCCTATGCGAAGATTTTCTTCGGACATTTCCTTCTCAGAAAGAATATGAAAATAGTTCGTGTCGCGATACCTAAAAATGACATTTTTAGGACACAAAAAACGCTAGGATTTATCACCAGACATATTTTTTCGGTTCATACCGTATGAATCATACCTCAAAAAAGTTGCCGCTTGTTTTGATCTACCAAGCTCGGTCATAATTATCATTCCCTTGCCCGAATCGGCAATTTTATTCCCGACATCTTTGAATAAAACATCGTCCAATTCTCTAATATTACATTTTACACCACAATAGAGTGAAGTATTTGAATTGCTTTGTTCTTGTTCACGTAAAGCTAATTTGGCCATTTGAAGTTGTGTTCGTATTTCGTCAAGTCTCATTCGAGCAGTTTCCAAATCCATTTCTGCTTGATTTATTGCACCCTCAGTGACATCAGTTCGCTCAAAGCCAGATGCCACCGCCTTGTCATGTTCCACTTTATAAGAGTTTACAGAATCCCTCCAAATTGCGAGGTTTTCAAATATCAGTATAAAGTGATCTACAACATCTTAAAAAATGTATTCTTATTCAAAATTAGTAAATCTGTTCCTATACGCTTTTCAAGCTCACAATAAGCCTTATTTACAGTTAGTTTGGAAGTTTCAAAATGTTTTTCAATTTCTCTGAGATTATTTTCTTTTTCATTCTTTTCAGTTTCTTTTAATTTTTTCGATTTATCATTACGAGCTTGGACTTGAGTCTCGCGTTCTTTCAAAATCAAATCAGTTTGAGCGACGTCCCAATTATTAAAAATGTCCAAAATTGTTTGATCGGAAGTGATATCGGATGGAGTATTCAAATCAGTGGCCTTTAGACGAGGATCCCCGCCACCTAGAGGGAGACAGATTACAAACAAAGAAGACTTATTCAAAAATCACCTTTCAGTAAAAGAGTAACGGCATCTACGTGACCAGCAAATACTGCTCTGTATAAAGGAGTCCTTCCAAAATGACCAATCGTGTTTGGATCTGCTCCCTGTTCTAGAAGAAAGGTAATCGCCTCCAAAGCGCCTCCAGCAGATGCTTCACTGAGTGCCGAATTGTCATTTGCGTCGGATGATTCGATCAATTTGAAAACTCGTTCATCTCTTTTGATTTGACCAATTTCGTCCGTATCGATTCCATCCTCATCACACGACCGTAACGTTTCTTTTACCAATGCTCTAAGAACATCTACTTCATCATCAAATGAAGATTCTAGGAATTTCTTGATTCGTTTCTTCTCCGCTGCGATCTTTCTTCTTTCAGCCATTTCACGTTCATATCGCCTATCTTCCTCTTCACGTTCTCGGTTAACCATATCTGAGAGTGTCATAAGCGGACGAGAACGAACTAAAAATCCCTAAACCTACCTATATAGGCTTGTTGTTGAAGTTTTTCTATAAGATCCTCATATTCAATATTTTTCGCTTTTAATTTTTTCAATGTTGCAATTGCTAAGAATCGTCGAGTATATTTCTGGATAACAATCGCTGCCAAATCCTCTTTCGTAGGACCTTTCTTTTCAGCGGGTTTGGAAGCTGATTTATTTTTTGCGCCAGTTTTTGTTGCAGATGTTTTCTTTACTGGGGCCCCACGACCAGGCTGGCCGGGCCGAGTTGGACCTGCTTTTGATCCGGCTGTTGCCCTCCCAGTACCCAACGCAGGTTTTCTCGTAGTGGGAGGGGGCCTCTTGGGCGGCATTATCTTAATATGTTTTACTCGGACGATGTTATAAAAATGTTTCAGTACAAAAATAAAGATACAGTACAAAACTAGCAGTAAATATTAAAAGCATAGTAAATTGTCACAACTCTCAGCCAATAATTTGGGAGTGACATAGCGGGCAAACGATCAGTTGATGAACTTCATTCTCGTATGCACAATGACGACATGTTGAACACATCCAAAACTGACAATCAGTCAATGGACGACCAGAAACAATACAGGTAGGTACCTAAACGACCAGTTTTATCTTCTACAACATGTAATCATAATTATTATTGTTTTATGTTTTTCGATCTGTGGACTCTTGGCCCTCACACATTCCAAAATAGAAGTTTCAAATCAACTGACCTTGTGATCTTTTTTCATTCTATCAAACTGATTTGTGTCCTGTGGCTTGTACTTCTTGAATATTTTGATGGCCAAACTAAGAAAACATTTTTATAAATTTGAGTCTAAAAAATATAAATTCACCTTGTATATTGCTCTTTTTGATCTTCTGTAAGTGATGGCAAGCTCTCGAGACGCGTGAATGCTCTAGAACAAAGACCAAACCTCCGGGCCGCAGCCGACGATACAGCTTGCAGCGAGTATATTTTTTCTGGATCAAGAATATCTTCATAATGTTGAAGAGAAAGAGACGTGGTTGCCGCATCTTCTGTGTAACCAGAATAAAGTTGTTTCAGTGTTAAAATATAAAAATGCCACGCTTCAGCGCCTCGCCAAGCAGAATCCACCATCGAAGAGGATTCAATATCGTCTTTTTCTTCTTTGAGAACGCCTTCAAGAACTCCAAGTGTATCTAATCGACCGGTTTGAGCCTAAATTCAGATAAATTTGTATTCACCTCCTGTGAATGCCGTTCATACCTTTCGCTGTTCGTGATGTTGTTCAACCAATAATGCAGATAAAACATATAATTTCTTTACTCGTAATGGTATTGGATTTGGCTTTCTGGATTCTGCAGCGGCAACATCAAAAAGAAGTCGAGCTGCTTTGAGGAAGTTTCCAGCTTTTCTATAAAGTTGACACGCTTGAAGGTTCATTTTTGATTGTAGCAGTTTTGAAGCTTTTTCTTCCAGCTTCAAATTCACATTTTTTATATTATATTTATCGGCTTATCGGAATTGCAAACATGAACAAGAAAACGCTACTTTACAAATATCCCCATTTTTTTACGAGTGTCCCCATTTTTTTACGAATGTCCCCATTTTTTACGAATGTCCCCATTTTTTTACAAAATTGTCAAAATTGAAAATGTCCCCATTCTGGTATAAAAAACGTTTTTCACAATGCAATGTTCCAACAGTTCCTATTTCAACAGCTTGGGACCAATCATTGAGCTCAATAGCTGCTTCACACGCTAAATCAGCTCGCCCCGCTTTTATAAAACAACTTGCAGCGAAATTGGACTGACCCAACTTTCTAAATAGATTCCCAATTTCGACCAATTCTGGACTACCTTCCAGGAGATTATCGGCTAAAAATGTGTTTATCGGTATATCAAAAAACTATTTTCCAACCTATTATATTCATATCTTGAAAGTTTCCAGCCATGAAATGAGCTCTTATATTTCTATCCATTTCACCAGCTTCTGATAAATATAAAAGTGAGTCCGCCCATCGTTTTTCGCTAAATGCTTTCAGTCCCACATTACGATAAGCCTGTCGAAGTTGATCATCATCGGCTAAACCAGAAGAATGTGTCGATTTGATCAGGGACAAAACTTTCATTTCATCACCAAGGGTTTTTCTTTGTTCTGTGGCTAAATCGATTCTATCTTCGCTTCGGAAAAGATCTTCGGCTTCATCATGACGCCCAAAATATGCAGAAATATTTGCTCTTCTGACTTGCTCATTATTTATGTTTTTAATTTTATTTATTATTCTGATTGAGTAATAATCTTTGCAGTGAATGAAACACTCCTCAGCAAGTTCCAAGTTTAGAACTTCTAATGCCGCTTCACCCAAAATTCTCCAAAGTTTTGGTGATGGCTCTTTCAAAATTTCTTCTTTAGCTTGATCTATCCCCATTTTATCAATAATGTTACGAATATTTCGTAATTGGGCTGATTCCAAAACAAAAATATCATCTGGCTTTGGATTCATCGGTCTTTCCATAATATCGTCAAGTAGAACACATTCTATTTCATGATCTTTCATGAATGTTACGAATGATGACGTCACAACTGGTTCTTCTGTTTCTTTATCTTTCAGAATGGTCAATTTAGTTTTTTCTGATAATGCAAATTCGATTGGATTGTCTTCAGCCCATCTAACATTCCAACAATCGCGTCTTTCAAGATTTATTTGTTCACCTGAATAAACATATTTATGTCACGTGACTCTTTACGGAATCCCGTGGACGGTGAGCAATCTAACGGTGAGCGGACATGGATGCAAGGACATTAATCATATTGGTCTATCTACACGATTTCTTATACATAAATATCTTACATTTCAATTTTATTATTTCTATAAATTATTTGTTCAATTTTTAAACAATATTTGTTTATGTTTTACCTTTTATATTTTCTTCATCGTCAACAATCTTATCAAGGTCGAGAATATACAGGAGAGCCGAATTGTCTATAATTGAAAGTCTTGTTGAATTTGAATTCAATTTTATATTGACAGGTATTCCACCGAAAAATTCATATTTCTGATCCAGATCATAGGAGGGAAGATTATATCTAGAAATGATGCCATTTCGTTGCGCAACAACGAAGTTGGATGATGAAATACCAATCGACACGATTTCATTTGAACCATCGGGATCGATTTCAATTATTTTGTGATCATTTCGCCCTGAGCTGATTGTTGAATTGAGAGAGTTTTTCTGTGATATTTTCAATTTCCAAATAAATATTTTATCATGTGAAGCGGCAATCCCATAGTTTCGTTTGATTGCAAGATACTTGGCATAAAACGGAAGTTTGGTTCTGTCCATTTCAGCTCCGATTGAATTGAAAAGAACGAGATCAGAGTTTACACTGTGAGATGAAACTAAAATATGATCACCATCAGCAACAAGATTATTCATGCTTTTCATTGTTTTTATTTGTTGTTCACCAGTTCTTGTGTTCCAAAACATAATTTTTGCACCAGTATCTTGCTCGTACGAAGAGTCAAAAGCATAAACCAGTGTATTTGACTCATTACAATACCCCCAAAGATAATCCGATCGAATATTACCAAAGAAAATATATGAATCGATTCCCATTCCAATTCGAAGACGATTCCAAGAGAGTGCTTTGACGATTCCAGAAACTTTTAGGGTCCGTAAATACTGGCCAGTGACTGAATAAAAATCAACGATTGACTTTTTACTATTGTCAACCATTTTCGAGCCGCAAATTGCCAAATAAAGCCCATCTGGAGAAAACTCAAATGTGCTTATTTCGAGATTGGTCTCAATCAATTTCGGACTCGAATCATTTTCCGATTCCATCAGTTGAATACTCCCATTTTTATAGCCAATAACGAATCGACATTTTGAAATTGCTTGAAAATTAAATTTTTTATTGAACCATTTTAAGCCCAGTATTTCATCTTTTGATAAACATCGTACTTTTGAAATTTTGTCACCCTTATCTGAATTGCAGACTTCGATATTACCAGCGTGGCCAATTGCAAAAAGAATGCTTGACGAATCCGTGTTCCAAGTCAAATGTGAAATATTTTGATTTGATATTTCTTTTCCCCAGAGTCGTTGACCGTCTACCGAACCACAAATGACCTGACCATCAGAATATGCAATACAGATTTTTTCACCGTCGCCACTCCATTGCATTGCAGTTACAGTCACACGTGACCTTGAATTTATCATTTCCTCGTACCACATTCCATCGTACATAACCCAAACGATTATTCTTCCTGAACTATCTGCCGATGTTAACTTTTGATATTTCTCATTCCAAGCAACCAATTTAATATTTGAAGCGTGTCCTTCGAGCTGACAATTCATTTCTAGATTGGATGGGGCAGATAGTCCTTTAATCCGATTATCTTTTGTGTCTTTTGGCTTCTCCAACCTTTTATGGATTGACACATATATTTCTAGATTCAATCCTCTAAAAACATGATTTCGTGAAACCCGTAACTGAGAACTTTGAGCATTCCCTTTTCACCACCAATACCGATAAAATCATCAGTTCGATTCCATGATAAATTTGTGAGGGGGATCCCATTTGGGACCGAGATTTTTTTACTCAAGTAAACAAACATCCCACTCTTAAAATAAATTAATTAACATCAAAGACCGTGTGTGTTGGTGGCAGTGTTGAAAGCATGATATTTTCTAAAGGGTTTTCCCGTTTTTCAGCATTTTACTAGTCGCTTGAGTAACCAGACTAAGAATATCTGGTGCGGTTTGAGTATTCAGACATTTATAAAGCTGATTTGATTCGGAGAATAATAAATTAACGATTTCTAGGCATTCTTCATGCTCTTCTGAACCAATTAGCGCCTTCAACGACGATACAACCAGACGAGGAATGCAAACACTGAAGTTTATATTAGTGAATGATATTCATTATTGCCTTATCAATTGTCCAGTAAACATTAATTACTTTCTAAATTACAGTTTGGCTGGAACAAAAATGTTTTCTCAAAATTATATACCACCCACGCCTTTTCTCCCTCATCTCCCTTACAAAAGAATATAGCATATAATAAAATTCAAACCTTTTAGACTCATCATCCATCCAATCACAGCGTGATTTCAATATGACCATGATTCTATGTTTCAAGGCAAGGGCTTTCTCTTTCAGTTGTTTCTTCCACTTAAGTTCATCTCCAATCTTTGACTCCCATTGTTTCTCCAGTTGTATTCTCTGAAAATAAATTATTTCAATTTCGAGTACCCTCGCTTTTTAAAAATTTTACCTGGATAAATGAGTTGGTTGAAGTAATCTTTGGTTTATCTAATTCTTCCACACGTGGTGATTGCATATTCAGTTGACTCCATTCGGTGAATAGTTCCAAGGCTTCCAAATGTGATTTATAAAGAATAAATCTTTCATTATTCTTCAAATCCATGGCCCCAGCATCAATGAGCTTCTCAACAGCAATACGAGCATCTTCATCACGTGATAGTACAATCATATTACGGATCATTTTACATGCTAGATCAATAGATTCCTATAATAATTTAGTTAGCGTCTTCTGTAAAACTTATCAATTTTTGTAAAGTGTTCACAAACCTCTAATTTTTTGTTTGATAAAAGAATATCAAAAGCATTTTCTTCATTTTGGTTATCAGCCAATTGGAGCTGCGAAACTGTTTGATGGGTAATGCCGAAAACATCAAGTCCATTCTACGTTTCGATTTTATATATATGTATATCATTATAATATATATTGAAGTGTGAGGTATGAATCATACCGAATGATATAAGAACGAACCTGTTCTGCTAATTTTATAAAATAGTTTCTATTTTCTTCATTCATCGAGCTCAGTTGAGTTAAAAGTGATGAGAAAACTTGCGTGGCACCCTCTTGATCAAGTTGTTGGGCATAGGTTGCCACTAAAATGGCATCGCCACGGGGATTAAAATCTGGATTTGCCATTTGTGCGACAGCAGAAGAGTAAACACTGAATTGTTGATGATGCAATAACGAAAAAGAAATGTTGAAGCCAACCTGATCGGATTATTTGATGTATTTGTAACATTGAGTTGTTGTAGTGTGATTGCCAAGTGTGCGATGAATCGTGCTTCGTGCTTATTCGTACATTCAAGCTGATTGATATATTCTGCAAGATTTCCAAAATCATCTTCGATCAGAAATTCTTGAATTTTTCGGTAAATTGAATCTTGCTGATCAGTTGTCGCGCTTGCTTTTTGCAATAAATTTTCGATTGGTTGTTTCTGCTTCCAGTAAGAAGCAGGCAAATCAATATTATCTCCAATTGTTGCCGATCGGACCATTTCTTCCATCGTAACGTCCAGGTGACCAATCAAAAGTGCCCATGCCCTATCTTCCCAAGTTTGAGCAACTTGCAACAGAGGTTCTGAATTTCTTTATAATTCTAATCCCACATGTAGTTCAAATTACCTGTATTTCCACAAAGGGCCCCAATAGCGGCTCGATCGAATAGTGATTGATTCTGAGAACTGGAGTAACAAAGTGCAGCTAATTTCCATAAGTCACGCTCTTCAGTACCTGAACAGCTGTTTATCAGATGTCAATCAATTTATTGGCCGTTGAGCCCCGGAGGGATATATGACTTATTTAAATTCACCAAAAATAATAATCTGATAAAAAATGAAATTCTTATATTTTATATTCGCAAGTGAGCTCCGGGCAGTAAGTTTGTCAAAATTCAAATCGTTGCTCACTGACAAACTACAAAATCTTCCGAGCCTTTCAAAACTATCCGACAAATTTTCTGGCTTGAACGATGTGCAATCAGATATGCCATTTTTTGGTGATAATTCTATGGGTATGAATTTTGGAACTTTGGGCAATGGATTAGAGAATTTGCGAAATTTTGATAATTCCCAAAAACCTAAATTCAACATAACTGAGAATTATATTGATATGGTTCAACGTTCAAAAAGCACTTCAAATGACCTGTACGGTATCAATATGATGACAAGTATTATCATGATGTCCCTCAAAAAAGAAACATTCTCAAAAAGTGAAGTTTTAATGAACAATTTGCTGGAGGATCCATCTCGTTTGGTTAGTCAAAGTATTATGCTCGCTATCGTTACCGCTTATGATGACTATAATAGCAAATTCGATTTGGCCACAATGATTCTGATGTTTGAGTTCATTGAAAACGAATGCCCCGATCAATTCGCCTCAAAAATGGAGAAAGTAATGCCGTTTATTTTTGAACTAGAACAAACGACAGTTGGTCGCATGATAATCATTCTGTTGGTCGAATCATTCGGTGAAAGACGAATTCTTAGCAATGATATTATATTCAAGGAGATTTTCGAAGATAAGATCTCAACTCCTCTCAGTAACATTCTCACTGATACAATTTTGGCAGTTATGAGTGCTAAAAATGATCCTAGCTTAAATCATGAGAAACTGGGTAAAATTGGAGCTTTGTTGAGACTGGCTCAAATGCCATGTAGCAGAAATCGTGAATGCCTAAATATGAGAAGGGATTTCGGGTTGGTTGCACTACGATTATTTGACTACATGGCCAAATCTGACTCTACCAAAATGATCCTTTTCACAACATTCGATGACAGATCAAGTCTCATTGATTTTATAAAAGTTGAAAAGGAATGGTATGGCCGATGTGGGAAAGTAGCAGGAATGAGTATAACAACAACAGAATCGCCATTCTTACTTCAAATGGAAGATCTTAAAGCACAAGCAGCTACTTTTTCGCCACGCGAAATGCTAAAACAGTACGTCCCAACCACCCTGAATAATGAAAATGACGTTTCAATTTCTATTAGTACCAATAATGGAGCGATTGAAGAACCATCTTTTTCAATTGAATCAAAAAATGATCTAGAGGGTGCTGAGACAACTATAATTGAGGAATATCTAGAAAACGTCGACGGTGATCAATTGAAAAGGCAACTCGGTGATATGAAATCGATGATGCTTGAACTTGGAATTACCGAAGACGATGCCTTCAGGCAGCTAGAAGATGAAATTAATTCCTTTTCCGAGGGATCTGGATCACCTGCTGGCTCCATACTAGACTTTTTCTAATTTGCTGTACCGTAAAACTTACGCGAAACGTATTATTCTTTCGAAAAGGACTGTCATTTTACTGCCTATGTTTTCTATAACTACCAATAAAAATAAAAAAACTCACCTTCTTGGTCTCCATCCATGTCAAGAATATCTGGATTATGATATAGAACATGTCCCTTCATCATGGCTGCCTTCCAGCATTGTCCAGATTCGATACATCTTGTAATAGCGTCGTGAATTCGTCCAGCTCTGACCAGTTTAAAAGTTTCACTACCGAATTTTTGTATTTCTTGACGATCGAGTACGTGCAAATCTTTAACTTGGCAATCTGGATTCAAATCCAAACTCATTTTTCCAACTTTTATGCTGTGAAGGGTATTTTCATGTGTAACATTTGATGAATAATAGTTGACAGAACATTGATCATTTGCGTTTGATTGAAGCCACTCTAGAACTGCTTCCAGATGTCTAATTTCTCCGTTTTGTTTCCGAATTTCATCACGGGCAAGTTTTTCCGAAAAAATGGTGGCCGCATTGTCGTCTTCCATAAATGACTCACTGATTTCTTCCTTTATGGCAATTATATATTTCAATAATCTCCATGTCGAGCTTTCGGCAATCAAGTTTTCCGATAAAGTTTTGAGCTCATCAACATTTCTACCTGACATTGCCAATTGGCGGCTCAGTTCTTTCAACATACGTCCATTTTCAGAAGTTGAATCCGCATAGGATTCCAATGATGGTAAAGAGCTTTAATCGGATACGAAAGAGTCTGCAAATTAAAAATAATCGGGTTGAAACATTATATATCCATTCCTTTCAGCATCAAGTGAAGTCTGAAATATATTTAGAAAATCGTGATATAGAGCATAAGCTTCAGTTGTTGCTCTGTCTTCCGATAATTGGAAAGATTCAGTCGGACGTTCGGTCAAATCAGCCAACGAGATTGTCTGATTGAACGTTGGCTCTTCCGTGACGTTTAACCGAGGTAACAGAAATGACGTCGAACGATTCATTCTAGAATAATTTGTATCAGGTTTACTCTGTAGATTATTATGGTAATGTCAAAAGAAAATCAGAGCAAAGATCAACAAAAATTTGAGGTTTATCGGCATGGACCCAATGTCCACAATCATCAATCATTTCAATGTCGGCCAATGGGAAAAGTTCTTTGATGTCGGAATGCATTTCTTGAGTAATATAAGGCGAAAGTTTGCCACCTATAAACAAAGTATCTTCAGAATAGACTTGATCTGTATCAGGAAAGTCTCGTAACGAATTTATATCTCGATATAAAACAGGCACATTACATTTCCATGAATAATCTTCATTTTTACCAGTATTAAGATTGGTAATGACAAATTGCCTAACTGACGGAATCGGAATAATTTCTGAAAGTTCATTATTAATCCAGCTTCGAATTTGGTTTCTTGGTAAACTAGGAAATTCTGCACCAGGCTCACTTTTTTTTAATCTATTGTTCAGATAGAGCTAGCTTTGGTTCATTGTGTATGAATCACAATATGATTCATAATGTATGAAAATGAGACTGGTCCTATATCATTCATTTTTCGTAAATATGACTCAATTGATCCATGTTCTTGCTTCGAAAATCCTTTCCCAGGTGCAACATCAACTACTATAAGGGATGACACTTTTGTTTGGTGTTGGAGAGCTTCCCACATTACAGCCCTTCCGCCCATTGAATGACCAATCAGAGCTGCACTCCCATGAGCCAATTCATCAATTGCTAAATCTATTTCATTTGCCATATCTTGATAGGTTGCATTATCAGATCTTCTTGCCGTCCCATGATTTACCATGTCCAAACTAAAAACTGTTCGACCTGTTCGTTTGTGAAGTTCTTTTCCAACAGTTCCAAAGTTGTTCTTGTTCCCAAGTAATCCATGGCATAATATAATCGGATCTAACAATTGATCACCGTTCCCAAGTTCAATATAAGAAAGATTTCTCTTTCGAATCCTCAGACTCGATTTCCTCAAATTCAACGCTCTCACCAAATTCATTTTTCCTCACAATAACTCGAAAAATCCTCCTCTTCGACGCAACGGATAAACTATTCGGGAAGTTGAATGCTTGATGACTCATATGTTAAGTCATCTGGAAAATTGTTCATTCAGATTTACGCCCGACACATGTAAATCGCATGCTCAATAAAAAAACCATAATTTAGGTAAGATTCAGATGTTTATCATAGTTTGAAAATTCTTCATTGGATAGGACCATGCGGCAATTTACGTATACATGACTAACAATGATTCATAATTCATGAATCATAAAACGTTTTTATGAAGATTTGACCTTAGAAAAGTCATGAAATTTCAGTATTTTACTATTTCTCGTATAACTGTATTGCAATGATGCAAAGCTTAAATCAATACGATGTCTGGTCGTTATCTGTAATTGGTTGAACGGGACAAGTTCATGCTGCCCACGCTTCAGTTTGAACCAAGCGTTTTTTAAACCTCTAGATTCTTCAGATTTGAGCTTCTGACAGAGATCATAATGATTCTTTAGAGGGAAAAGAACAAAGATTGTACGAAACGTGAGTACAACGATTAGCTATATAAATAAAAAAGAGAATGCAAATATGGCCTTTTGATATTCTTACTTCTAAAGGGAAAATCTAAGCGAGACAACAGGATCTAGAATTTATAAAACTTCTTCAAATATTTTAATGAATTCAAGTGTAGAAAAACGAAAAAACAGAAATGTCATCAATAGATCGATGTCTGTGCCAAATGGTGCTATGCTTCATAGCATATTAGAAGAAATTAAAATGTAAGATTGTCGATAAAAAGTTATCTTCTGTGACACATTTAAATGTAGTATATTTAACAGTTGTTTTACTCGCACCATGGTTGCTGATTGTTCATTGTCGGCTGACTCGTGAGCGCATCATTTACGTAGACATTTTACGCTCCACTTGAGAAAGACTTCGGTTCACGAGAAAAGACATTCATAAAATAATAAATGCTTTTCAATAAGTAATTTTAGTGGATAACCGTTGTCGTTACACTTCCTAACGTTCCACTTTTTAATTCCGAAATATCATCTTAATTTCCAAGCAATAGTGTTCACTGAACAGTGTTCAGTAAGCATCGCGTGTTCGACCGATAACATAATATTTAGAATCTAAATTGTAGACCAAATAATTAAGGTTCTTAAAAATTTCAGTTGGCTCTGAAAACCCCCCAGTTATGAGCTGTTATTATATGCGGCATATATTAATAAAAGTTATCCAAGATAGAACCCAATTTCAATGGCATTGATTTGTTATTGATTTTGAGCAGCTTGAGGCATTTTGGCAAATTGGGCTAATATTTTTGACCACCACCCCCTCGTCCAACTAGAAATTAACATTCTAGAAAATGACCGTTGACCCGGCAGAGAAATCTAGAAATAAACTTATCACTAGCCCAATGCCTTCGCTACTGCATGCATGTGGTGTAACTGTCAATGGACCCAGCAGGATATCATCGCGCGATGGGACGGTTGCTTGGAGCTCTGGCACTTTTGTCACTATCCAAGAAACGCCCGATTTTGTGAATCTATCACAAATTCATACAAAGGTCAGTTTAAAAGTTGCAAATAAATCACACCAGATGAGAAAATACTGATAATCACAGTAACTTCTATAATATGATTTGGTACAATTCAGTGGGATTTAGGATGTCAAGAGTGCGCTCGTCTATTATACCGAAAAGTTAACCAGTAATAGTTCTTGACCAGTTAGTTGCATCGACAAACCGATGTCAGATTTAGAATCAGTTTTAATTTGAACGTATTCTAGAAGTGCCTCTCCCAGGGAATTGTACCTCAATATGATCTTTATTGAACAATGGTCTCTAAAATACTGTTTTTTTTACCGAACGATTATTAAAGGTTTAATCGTGTTATTCAGCGTGCTGTCTGTTGTATAGCAGTGTCGCCTTGTTCGCGAAGGATCGCCACAGGTGAAAGTGGGAAAGATCCATGTGTCCGGGTTTATAACCGGGACACAGAAAAATATACATCAAAGCTCAAGGGTCACAGCTTTGAAATTGTTTCTGTCGAATGGCATCCCAACGGAAAGTTTCTTGCTTCGTGTGGCAACGTCCATGATAGACAAATTATCATATGGGATATCAAAAGAAATATCCAAGTTGCCACATCTCGACTAAATACCGAACCAAGACAAATGACCTTCTATCATAAAAATCTCGTCACAATCGGAAAAGGTTATTTATTTTCTATTTATGCTTATAATCCTTTCAAATTTTCATTTTAGGTATGATCAGGTACTGGACGATACCTGAAACAACAAACAGTAATAATGCAAGAGCTTTAAATGGCCGCAATGTCGCGCTAAAGAGTCGACGAGATGCCATGTTCACAGATATGGCGATGACCCCGGCAGCGTTGTTTGTTGTATCACCAGAGGGAATCGGAAAATTAACAACAACAAGAACGTTACAGAGCTGGTGCGACTTACCAGGAAGATGTAACTGTATAACGTCAATTCAAAACCTATTATTGGTTGGGATTAGCAAACCAAATGATTCAAGAGTGCTAATAATGAATGAAAACTTCACACAACTCAGTTTGTTTCAGCCCGGAGGTGCTGGAGAACCACCAAATCCTGTTGCAGTCCAATATTTTGATCAAAATAATATTGTCATCGTCTATGAAGATAGGTCAGTTGTTCAGTAAATCACTTCAGTAATTCACAGCTTGATAACTTTGTAGGTCGTGTGCAATGATGCAAGTGGACCAAAATAATGATCCAATATTAATTGATGAGTTACCAGCAATAAATGGATATGTTTCATCAATAGTTCGGACCAGTTCAGATACATTCATAACAGGATCACAAGATTGCACTTTTCGGGGTTGGGAAATAAGGGATGACCAATTCATTGGAAACTTCAATATTCTCACAGAGGCACCTATAAAATGCGTTTCCATTAACCAAAATCACACTCTCACTGGTAAGTTTCTTTTGAGTAATATTTATCGAGATGTTTCAGGGGGAGTCCGGAATTTCAGTTGAAAGTGATATCATATCACTGATATGATTATCTGTGATGATCTTTTTCACTATCAACTGACATTTTCACTGTCAATTGATATTTTCACTGTCAACTCACCGTTCCGGGTAACATTATGTTAAATTATCATTGATTGATCTTTCAGCACTTGGGTTGGAAAATGGTAATGTGGAATTATATCAAGCTGATATAACGGAAGACTGGAAGTTTCATTCTCGTATACAAGTGCACAATGCCGAAGTGCTTTGTTTGAGCTGGAAACAAAACTTTTTAGCCACTGGAGGTCGTGACAGATTTGTTCATGTAATCGAAATAGATCCAACTAGTCAGCATTCTCCGACAAAAACATCAGTGCCACTTGATATTCATACCAGTATTGTCACCGCTGTGCATTGGATGAAAGGTTACTCTTCGTCTAAATTAGGCTACTAAAGGATGTTAATGATTATGTAATATTTAGAATTAATTTTTCATTTTAAAAATGACATTATCACGAATTTCGTAATTAAGATCAACATGGAACGTATAGACTTGTCACTGGTGGTGCTGATAAAGCACTTTTCTTCATGTCACAAACATCTGATTCAAACTTTGAGCGTGAAAGATGGATTCAGACCAGTTGGCCAATTCATGACATTAGAGGTTCACAAAATGCTTATGTGGCTTGTGGAAAATTTATTCAATCATATGATATGAATGGAGAAGTGTTGAGAACATTTGAATTCGAAAGGGCTTCCAAGTGAGTGATTTGAGTTTAACTTAAATAAATTTGTTCGATATGATATCTTCAGAGTTTCGTCAATTTGCTTGAATGAAGATGAATCATTGGTAGCTGGTTGCAGTACATCACTTGTTGTTGTGTTCGACACTTCCAGTTCTATTATTCTTCAGACAATCCATGTTCCTTGTCTGTCTATATCGCTCATCGGTTCAAATATCATCACTGGAGATGCCGAAGGAACCATTGGTAAGAACAGGGTGACAAATTGGTAATTTATTTTCGCCAATTTGAATCATTGACATAGAACTTTAGTTTGTTGGCAGCTCAAGAATCAAAATGCACCTTTGGATACCTCTAAACGAACAATGTCTCGTCAAAGTACTACGGTGTTACCTGCACCGTTTGTACCAACCAAGGGTAAATTTAATAGAAGAGATACATGTCCACCAAGTATGCTGAGTGATAAAAAAGCAAAAAGAAGGTCACAATGGAGTGCATTTCCAACTCCGTTCAAGGTTTGAACGACGCGTTATACACGGACTCCGTCCTTATTTCTCAACACATAATTTAATTTTAATGTGACATAAGTTATGTCACATAACGTAATGATTTCATCGGTCATCCGGAAGTTCGAACAGACAATTAAGGGTTCGGATATGGGCCATATCATATGGCCAAATTAGAATGACATGTTTTTGAGTCAAAAAAACCAAACAAAACGGCTAAAAAGTCTATCGTCCCCTTAATAACCGATAGAAATTTGTAGGGTTTTTAAACACATAAATAAAGATCTTTATAGATTAAATCCATGTTGGATACATCGGCAGTTACCATCTTCGACGAAGATGAGGATGAAGATGTTGAAGATACCCAAGAAACTAATGGTAAGTCAGTTTTGAACTGTTTTTAAATGATATTGACAATATCATATTTTTAATGATATTTGACTGAAAATATATTATTAGACCGAAATATATTATTAGAATTTGATGAACTCAAGGAACCCGAAGACGATGATACCATCGCTGACAATGAAGACACAGTTCAAGAGGTTAAGGAAGTCGAAGATATAGAAGACGAGGAAGAAGACTGCAAGGATGATACTGTGAAGGAAGTTTCTGGAAATTCTTCAGAAAGCCAAGAAAGTTCCGTTCAAGAAGGCCATAAAAAGTCCAGTTCTAGCTTTGAAAATGACTCATTAAATTCTTCTGATGCAGATGCTATTTTCGGAGATTGTAAAGGTCAGTCTAATCTCTAAGTTAGACTCTAACCCTCTTTGTTTCCATTTGAATATGACTGAAAACTTCAATTTAAGCTGATAATGAAAAGAAACTAGAAGAGGTCTTTGGCGAGCTGGATGCAAGACGTGCTTCTTTGTCATCAAATGCAATTAAACGACTTTCTGATAGAATAACGATTATACCTGCTTCCATAAGTCCAATGATTGAAGAAGAAAAAGATCATGAGACGACCGGGAATTATCACGAAACGATCGAGAATGGAATTATCGAGATAAAGACCAATGAAAATGACACTGAAATGAATATTGGTGCAATTTCTAACAAACTTCAGGACATAATTGGTCTTTTGGATTTATTCAAATCACAACACAGCTTATCAAGTCCAGAAGAAAAGATTGAACTGCTCAAATTAAACAGCTCGATTGGATCTAAAATTTTGGATCTTTAAACTGCCACACACTGTACTTCACTTTTAAAAACAGATAATAAATCCTAAATAAGGCCCACGTCACTTTGCGATATATGTTTTGTCTTACCTAGAACTTGCACAGATAAAAGTGGAACACTTTCATATGATTTTGGGTTATATTTATATTGGAAACATTGTCGTTTTGAAACATCATTTGCGATTGGAAACATCACAAGATAAATGATTGAAATACAAAAATAATGATTAAATTTTTTTGAAATATTCCGTTTTTTAGGGTCAAAGTTACCGTTGTGAGAAAGTTACCCTTTAAGGGATAAGGTCTTTAGGGCTAAACTTTTGTTTTAATGTCAGAAAGTTTCAATATGTGTAAGAAACCGATTCACTTAAAGTTACCGTTTGTTGGGGTAAAAAGTTACAGTTTCATCATAAAGTTACCGTTTGTCAAGTAACAAGTGAACGTTTGTGATGTACGAAATTACCGTAATCAAAAACGGTAACCGATGCTCAAAATCCATTTTTGTACAAAAAAATTTTGTCACAATAGATTTTGACTTCGTTTTAGTGTACAACCTATATAATTACTGGAACTGACCGTAACCCAAATTATAACAGACCTCTACCCTTATTACGAACAAGCAGTAACCCTAATTTGGAATCTACCCTAAACCTTATTCGGAATTGACCGTAACCCTTATTCGGAACTGACTCGAACATTGAGGAAACCCTGTGTAGCGCTTTTGTCAGTTCCCACTTTGGGTTGGGGTCAATTCACAGTTCGGGTTTAGAGTCGGTACCAAATTTGGGTGAGGGTCAGTTCCTAATTAGGGTTAGGTTCAATTGCTAATTCAAACGCTGACAAACGATCACATTATAATGTATGGTAACGTGTTACCTGAAAAACCGTAACTCCATGATGAAACGGTAACTTTTTACCCGACAATCCGTAACTAAAGGGTAACTTTCTCACAAAAGTTGTTTTGACCCTAAACAACTTAAATAAAGAACCTTAAAGAAAGTCACTTTATGCTTTCAAATGAGAAACAGACAGAAAAATCTAAATTTTCGAAAAAATAAAGCATTCAAAATCATAATTTAACCATTATTTTTGTATTTCAATCATTTATCGTTGAATGTTTTCAATATCTATGTGTTTCCAAACCAAATTGATGTTTCCAATATCCAAAATAAGTTTCTAATCTAATTCGTATATTTTCAATATTCGATTTATGTTTCCAATATCCTTTCCATGTTTCCAATCTAAAATGATGTTTTCAAACGACAATGTGGCCAATATACATATAGCCTTATTTTGTAGTTAGAAAGTTTCTAGAACGTCAATTTTTTCGAAGAAAATTTGAAAAATTGAATTAGTTGTATGGATGTGTTTTGGTGCTGATAGTGTTGTAGAACCAGTGTTTCAAAATGAGCCACGAACACAGGCAAAGGAGCTTACGGTTACTATTGTACCAAGTATCGGACCTCTGAAGCACACCAAATCAAAAATACCAGTAAGGTCAAATTGATGAAAATCAGTTTTTAGCCTATTTTCAGGTTTTTATTCAAACCAAAAGGCCTATTCTACATTCGAAAGCTTCAAATAATAGTATAAAACAGTCACGATCATCAAAAATATCATTCCGCGACACTAGTGAAGTCCAAGAATACGAATCTGAAAGTGCTATTTACCAGGTATGATCACGTCTAAAGTGGGATGCGTTCGGGAAGAGGCTCCCTCTTTACGGATAATATCATTCGATAATACATTTCTGTTGGCGTAACCAAATTTTTAGGACGAGGAACTAAAACGAGGTAGCAGAATTATAAGACGGCCAGATAGGAAAAAATCCTTTACAGATATTGCAAATAGATTCGGTCGAAAAATAAGCAAAAAATCAAGCAGCAAAAGTAATGAAGAGCAACAACCAAATCGATTGCATCCCATTCCAGTACAAATATATCATCGCCCATCGCGGATAGCAGTTCATCAACATCGAAGTCAAATGGATCTTAGCCTAAAAAATCCAGATAGACCGCCAGATATGTCATCACCAGTACCAGTTTGTTCTGGGTCACCGGTTCCACTAAATCTAACAAATGTGAACCGGAAATCTAATCCAGTAAGGAAGCTAAGGTCCACAGATGATTTACCACCGGAGATACCAGAAGAGAATATTAAAACATTATTGACACTAGGTGGGGTTCATAATCTTTTAAGAGATGAATGAGACCTAGATAGGGATATAAAGAACCATTGAAAGGATTTATGAGCTCACTAGCACTTGATATAAACGAATCTGATAGTGGTGAGTTATATTTTGAAAAAAAGTGATTTGAATTGAAAATTTATAGGGGAAGAATTGACAGAAGCGGAGTTAGATCAGCTGATATTAGCGGAAGAACGTGAAGAACGAATAAAAAAACTGCGGGTGGCTCCTCGTCCAATCAAATCTGAAACAAATGCAGCCGGAAGATGGAGTAAAATCCCAATTCTAACAAAAACAATCATACGTCAAAATAAACCAGTGAAAAAGACAAGTTCGCGAATGTTAGCCAAGTATCATGATCCGCTTGTTCACGAGTCACGAAAGGTACCAATGACCAATAGAGTCACTAGATGGAGTTTAGGTTTGGGGCTTATTTTTTTCCGGTCCATTTGACCAAACTCATTGACCTCTTGGGCTACTGATGACTTGCACAGAATCTAAAAATAAATCCCATAAAAGACGGTAGATTGGTACATGAAAGGCCAACAATAATCCGTAATAATGCAGAGCCAAATTCAAAACCGTGGCAGGTAAATATGAAAAACATACTTCCGGAATTAAAACCTGCTCCGGACAATATCAACACATTTGGCAAAGAATCTAATTTCAATAAAACGGATGAACTTGGCCCATGGGAAGCCAAATGTGAGTAGTAATATATAGGGTACATGAAAATTAGGGGGTATTATAGGGTCTACTAGATAAGAGCTCATAATTCATAATTATCTTTAGCGTTTACAAAATCAGAAGAACAAATGAAGGGTCTACCACCGACACCGGCAATTAGTAGAAAGTTTCTATTTGGTAAGAATGCGATGCTAAATCCGAAAAAATGGTTTGATAACAGCAATCCAGAAATCATTGAAAAACAAAAAAAATCAAAAACAGACGATAAGAAGCTCCCTAGATGGCGCCTTTAGTATTCTGCTACCTCAAAATATTTCATAATCATAACCGTATAAAATAAATAACTTATTTAACAGTGTATTTTGTTAGGATTTTTTTTACGATTTCAAATTATTGGTGGTAGGTGGTGGCAGAAGTGATAGCATATTTGGAATAAGCCGTTTTGCAATTTGTTCATTTGAATCTTCCATAACAGATGATCTCTTTCCAGGTCGCTTTCGATAAAACATTTCATAATATTTCTTATGCCATTCATTTTTATTTAGACGAAGGTGAGATGATAACTTTGCTTCCTTGGTTATTATTTTAGTTTGAATAACAAATAAAGTGGGATACGTCTTCCCGATGGTCGTCCTCTCTATACTGCCGTACGCCGAATTCGGACCAAATGACCACCGAGAAAACGCACAGCACTTGACTGTATTTAAAAAAGACAAAGAAATCTACTTACTGTTTCTAAATCCTTTTGGCATATGATGCAGATTGTTCTAAATAGAACTGGCAGTGTTAGTGAGCACTGATTATTTTCATTGGAGAGATGATTGAATCTGGATATTTCATTATGAAATTTTTCTTTGCATATCAGGCAATCGAATGATCCCGTATCTGTTTGATGAGTTGCATTTGACATACTAGAAATGCCCAAAAGATTTCCATAATCAGTCCCGTTAATAGAACCATTCATAGCACTGGTATTGAGTGAACCATTTAAGCATCCATTTAAACTATTGTTGAGTGTACCAGTGAGATTTGTGAGGGAAGTATTTATTGCGTCCAATGTAGAATTTTGAAATTCCAAACTTGGTCGACTGTCATTAAATGATCCATTTCGTGGCGGCCTACCAGGTACTTTTCGATCTCTTATATAATCAAAATATTGTCGATGGTGCAATCTGTGAAGTTGATGACCATTATACATTGAGTTACGATAATGAGTCTCTGCTTGCTTCTCCTGAATATTTAACTTACATATATATCTGAGTTAAAAAGCTTTCACATTGATTTAAGAGACTCACTCTCTGATTGGTCAACTGATTAACTCGAGAGCGCTTTAAATCACAGATTCGTTTTGAAATAATATATTTGATAACTTATTAATATAATATGATTGATGTTTGTACCTTTTCATAACTGCGATCACACACAAAACAGAAAGTCTTTCCGAGAATTTTAATTTCAGCTTGACATGTTTTGTTTGTTGCTAAATGCGCGAGACATTCATCATGGTCTTGAAAGTGTTCTTGACATCCATGACACTTCGTTGTCTTTGCCATTGAAACATCATGATGACTCGTATCTAATTTTAAAAATATTTTTTTTCTAATTAATTCATCATTTCACGCGATAATGTCTTGTAAAATAATTTACCTAGGGATTCAATTTCCCGTGAGGTCGGGAATTGAATGAGTTCAAACCATTCGCGATGCAGATTTCTTGAAAAATCGTGAGGATTGACACCCTGATTTCGATAATTTGTGTAATGAGTCTTTGCTTTTTTCACCTAAAACAATATAAAACAGTTGCAAAATAACCGAAATTATTACCGAATCATAATTCTTTTTGCAGACGAAGCAAAAGTTAAGTCCGATAGTCCGTATCAGTTGTTTGCAAGTTTCATTTGATTTTAAATGTTCGATCAGCTGAAACTGGTCGTCGAATTGAGTTGAGCATTGGATGCAAAACAGGCCTGTCGAATATTCATTATCATTAAAAAGGTGCTTCTGTGCTTTCCCTCTGATGCCCACGATGGTCGACGCCTGTGATTTTGGAATACATTCCTAATACATTTGAAATATTTTCTTTGTTGAGAAGTTTGAGATTGTCAGTTAAAGTATCCTCGGATTCAATATCCTCAATGCGATCATCACTTGTCATTTTGGACTCCTCTAATTTTGCTTGGATGATAACGTTAAAATTATATGCAGCCGTTTGTTTTTATTCATACCTTTTAATTGTTGTTGTAAATTATGTTCAAGTGATGCTGGTATATCGGTGAAGCAAACTCGTTCCTCTCGAATAATTGGCTCTGGGGAAGATGTTGATGACGATGCCGCATTCTTATCCTGCTTGCTGATGACGGTCGATGAAGAAAAGGGCCCTTCAAAAACGGATATTCATATATTGATTTATTTTAAATTAATATAAATAATATATTATTTTAATATTACCTGGTATGAATTGACTGAGATTGGATTGATTTTCAGATTGATCTTCAGGTTGATCTGTCTGGGTGAATTGGTCTTGACGTGAAGGTGATTTTAGATTTGAAATAATGTCATCTGATGCTTCATAAGATGCTTTCAATGCATCCCAATGAAATTGAAAATCACCAGATTTTGATATTGACTTTAACAAGTGAGAAAGTCGTTTCAGCTGAATTGTTTTTATTTATATAAAATTTTCAGGATAGAAATACATTCACGTCATGATGCCAAGTTCACTTAAGTACTAAGGCAACGAGTCGTACGATAAAAATCTTAAGGACCGAATGTCAAAGTATTAATATATTTAAATAAGTTAATAATTAAAAATGTTTTTGATTATGCAAACTTCATAATGAATAATAAACTTTTAATAACTCACTTTATACTTAATAATA
>SCLD01121659.1:0-26581 GCA_004367895.1 Oikopleura longicauda
GCGATAGAATTTTTTGAAGCTTTTTTTAGGCCAAAATCATGCCATTCTAATTCGGGCATATCTTTTAGTGTGGACCATGTATTAGCAAGCGGTTTTCAAAAAAAGAGAAATTGTGAGTCCAGGGGTTGCGTCGCATTTTTGAAAATTTATTTTTCAGGTCGAAATGCGGCTGCAAGGCGCTACAGTGTACTTTGGAGGGTGTCGTGACACAAAACTATGTTATCTAGTGCGGGCTTTCCAATGAGGGTAGTTGCGAGACGTAAAAATTACACATTCTCTCGTAATTATGCATTGTTATTTTTCATAATTTATTGAGGTTTTTTCCTATTGGTCAGTTGGATAATGCGTAGGTGTCGACCAATCAGCGCTCTCCAGGAGTGGCGCCATTCCCTCTTATTCTTGCTAAATGATGAGTAATATGGAGGCCCGTCTCTTCTGTACCCTTCCCTTCTATCACTCATGTACAGGACATTACCTCCAATGGGAGGTAATTGAGTGCTCCAAAAGACCAGGGCAGCCGCACAGGAATTGGATACGAAAAGCATAGGTAAATAGGAGTTGGAATGTGGATAGGTGGGTAGACAGGGTCGATTACGTAACGTGGATTAGAGTTCATAGAAGATAATAGAAGCCTGTAGAACAATTCGGTTAAGGCGGATAGAACTTAAAATAAGGAATTGGACACTGGAGGCGCATGATGCGGATGCTGATTGGTTGAACCAAATGAAACACGTGACAAATCAAGACCAAGAAATAAATGCTGATATAGGAATTAACCAGTAGCGTTTTGATAAAAAACGTGATAATGAAGCCCAAGGAACGAAATGTTAGCACGAATCGGGATCGGAATCGACCACGTGAGAAGCAAATCGAGCGTGGTAGAGGCCGAGACCGAGATCGTATGTACCACCGGAAGTCCCCTGTCAAACGGGGGCGATCGGAATATTACACAACTAGTAAAAGACCACGATCACCATCAATGAGTAGCCGAAGTCGATCACCTCGACGGTCACCACAATGGGATCAGAAACCGGAACTGGATATTGAAGATCAGTTGTTGCGGGCGCAGCGTATGGTGTCTGAGCTCCAGGCTCAAAAGTTGGAGAAGGAAAAACCGGTGTCATCAAATCAGGCACAATTGGAGCAACTATGTAAAGCCATACAGTCCAACCCATCTATACTCAGTCAATACCTTGAGAAAAGCACCTCCGTTGCAAAACCTAGCAATAGTGACTCTATGGCTAAAAGTATGGAGGTACCGCTAGGAATAACAACAAATGCTACACGAGTCACAGTGCATCAGAATGAAGAGACGTTGACCAGGCCACCAGATGCTATACAGGATGGGCACTTGAAAGAAGGTCGAACGAGCAATATATCATCTGAAGTAGCGTGGTTACCTCCCTCTTCTAGGGCGAATTTACATTCTAACCAGAAACAGACGACATTGCCGTTCGAACCTATGACTGTTCCTACCGGTGTCACAGGTGCCTTCACTCAAGCGATGCCACGATACCCAGCTGTCCCAGCGGTACCGATGCAAGAACGTCCGCGAAGAATGGAGGAAATCGTCGTGTCTCGAAACAATGATTTGAATGGTCAGCAACCACGACGGGCAAAACAGCAACTGGAGGCTCAGACACCCACTGGTAATGCTAAGAATTCATGGACGAAAACACCACCAAAAGATTTCAACATTCCTGGTCAACGTAAATGGGGAAGTGGTGTAATGTGCTATGCACCTGGTGGAAGTCTGCCAAACAGTCAATTACATCGAAAAACTTTTTCGAATTGGCTAAAGGAGACGAATTGGGGTATACCTGGACGATGGAGACCCACCACATTGCTACGAGTTCGATTTCTTATGCCGCCTGGTACCAAGTATTCGGATTATAACACCCCTTTGTTACGTGAACATTTCAAGCAGCTAAACTTTGGTCTACCCAACTTTAGAAAAGATCAACTAATCAACTTCATCCCATACCTTGCCAGCATTCAGGTTTCTGACCCTACTACACATTATCGATACTTGGCAGCTAATGAAGTTTGGTACAATTCGGAAAGAGATGGTGAAACTGATTTTTCCCCGCATACGAAGATTTCGTCTATCTTTTTCAAAAACGTTCTGGATTGTATTGGATTTGGTTTTTTCACGAGAGGCATGCAAAAAGGACAAGGAAGTACCTTTGCAAAATGGTACTACACAAGCTGTGCCATGATATTCCCGTCAGCTTACAACACCTACGTCTGTATCCTTGCAAGTCCAGGTGACTTTGAAAGTCATCTACGCCAAATACTCACCAAGATGTCTGATATCGTTTCGGGAAGAGCCGATGTTTTCTTGAAAGTGCATCAAGAATCAGAACACGGCATGTATGGAGTTTTTGGAAAAGACCAAATGGATTGTCCACCCAGCTACCATATGTCACAACCGCACTTTGGTGGATGCCCGTTATTGCAGTCCAACATTGATTTACAGCCAACTGAAGATCAAATCACTGAACTCAAACGTCATTCTCAAGGAACCAATCCGATGTTGCAAGCAGTCATGAGTCAAGGTGGTTTAGCATTGGGATGGGGCAAAAAACATGGATGGACTGTCAATACATTCTGGTACAAATTTGTAGATCCGAAACAGATTATTCCAGTTCTGGGGATTGCGTTACATTCTATGGATCGAGCATCGGTTGAGTACACGGTACGACACGTTTTGTACAAATCAAATCAAGTGTTCCGTCGACGAAATATACCGGACAATTATAGGCTTTCAGACTTGTTCAAAGAAGCTGAGTTTCAAGGACCATGGGTGCCACAATTGATCATGCAAAACTATCAGAATGGATCCATGGGGCAAGTGGCTGTGATTGAAGCACCAGAGAATAGAAATGAAACCATAGCACCTCCTCAAATGGTAGAAAATGTGACACCACCACCTATCGCACCACCATCAGTTGGCACCCCACCAATCATCGCCATAGATTCCATCTCTATCACGCGATTGGAACTAGAAGATTTGATTAGACAACGTGTCACTGAAGCCGGAGCACAATGGCAACAGCAAATGGATTTCAACAAAAAATGTCATAATGAGTTGATGACACAAGCACGAGTGGCCACGGATCAGCGCATTGACGAACTGTTGACGGTACGACTGGCTGGAAAAAAGAACACTTTGGATGGTGATCTGCTGGAGTCGATGCAGAAGAAGCAAAAGTTGCTGGAAAATCGGTTGAAATTCATGTACACATTACATGGAAGCCAGATTAATGTACTTCATACCAAGATGAATATTCAAAATGTACTAGCAATGATGGACATTCATTTTCCAACAGACACTGCTTCTGCATTGAGTGCGACACTACCACCTAATTTAATGTCGTTGAATGAATACCAAAAATTGGTAGGGCAGTTAGAAAATGCACTCCATACAGCAGAAGCAGTCCAAGACAAGGTTGTTTTGGGTGGACGTGCAGATTTACCCAATCTGGCGGATAGCGATAGTACCAATAATTTTAGTTTAACAAAGGTTAAATCTGTTGCGTACACTGATCACTGGGTTCGAGGGTTACCGCCCCATAAACGGGTAGATAGTAAATTTTTTGCAAAAAAGGGCAAACGCTCTCAGCCCCAACGTGACCAGAGCCCAAAACCCTCTAAGGCGAAAACGAAAGCAAAAGCCGTCCAACCGGGCCAGATCAAGTTGCTGTTTGCCAAATGCTCACAGAAACGCAAGGATTCTCAAGGTGGAGATGATTCTGGATTAGAAAAAACGGATTTGCTTGAGCCCAGTCAGTCCTCTCAAACTCCAGCGGAACAGGAGGTACCAGAAGATGACAATGAAGACGCTGACCCATGGGGTGAATGGGATGAAAATGAAGCTGATGAAAGAATGCCAGAGGATAATCTCCAAAACGTTGAATCGTTGTCCGATAATCCACCACTTCAAGAAGAATCGGAATTGACCAAAGAATTAGAATCACTGCTTACCAATGAGACAAATGAGGATCAGCCTCCTGCTATGGACCTCATCGAGAATACGGTAAAAACATATCACGATAAACCGAATGCTTTCGCATACCCCTCTATACATCCGAGTGATGAACTTATTTTTACCAAAAACCAAAAATTTGTCAGGCAAAGTGGTGCTATAAATGCCTATAAAAAATATAAAGTGGACCAGGAATTCGACCCTGACCTTATCCAATATGATGAGACCAGCTCTTACTTGAAAAGTGAGCACATCATTAATTTAATTCGATTTATGATAGCTATATTCCCTAATTTGTTTGTTACATCACTGGAAATCATTCAATCAGTAGCCCCGCGGCATATAGCGTGGAAATATCAACTGATGCATGACCAAGCTATTAAAGTTCTAGCGTGGTATTCACAACAGCGTGTGTGGGGATTAAAATTGGCATTAGAATTAGCTGACCATCGATTATCTATATATGACTCTCACCTGTTTGAGTTCCCCCAGGTCACACCTAGTTTTATAAGTACTTTGGAAAGGGTCATTCGAGAATTCATACCATATTTACCAACAAATTTTTCCAATGCAAAGCTGAAATACACTATTGCTTATCTGATACATGGATCGCCAGTGTCGATGGGACATAGTATATGTCAGGCATACCGGAAAACTATTCAACTTCGTCTTTCAGCAAGAGCGGCCGAACACCCGAAAGCGAAAAGTGAAAAACGAGATAATAAAAAAATAACACAATCGGTAAGTAACCACACCAAACTGAAATCGTACCATCACATGTATAAAAATATACCACAACAATTTGCAATGTTTGAGAGACCATACTTTACAACGATCTGCGAGCTAGCCAAAAACCGAATCACTAATTACCCTTATAGACTACATAATTCAAAAGCCCTTTTTACGACTATTAATCCGCCTAACACACCTGCGTGTGTGATTCCAAATTTTAAATTCACCCGTAAACCAATGCTATTTAACTTACTTTGCCCAGAACCTTACACATTAGAACAATGTCAACAATATAGACGGTCTGTAGATGGGTTTCAAATCCCAGAACATGCACAAACACTAATTACTCATGATAATTCTATTCTTAGGCCAAACAGTGGTGTGCGTAGCAATGGCTACTTTGATTTTATCTCAAACCGTGACCCCCCCCTTCCCCCACGAATGAAAGAAGTATATTTGCGACACCTGTACAACATTGAAGATGCCAGTAATAACCGACAGACTAAACGTACACGTGATGACTTCTGTACAGAAATACCGCACCCAAAAATAAAAATTCTATCCGTAAACCTGAATAATTGTGTTGTGCAATTAAAGCATTTGCTAGATCAAAAGTTGTTGCCTGAGGTAGTGTTAATTCAAGAGTTGGACGTAGATGTTATCCAAATAGCGAGTATGAAAGTATGGATTCCTGATTACAGATTATATCACCATAAACCAGTCTTTGAAGAACGCAGAACTACTAAAGGACCAGCAGAGGTTGTATACTCCATGATTTTGGTCAGAATAGACATAAAGAACAAAATTGAAATCATTATGGATATACCACCTCCGGCAACCACTATTCGGTTTTTTCTGGATAAGGAGGTGCATCTAGTAATTACATCGTTGTATATTACGTTACCAGACCGTGGACTAACAGTGAGAACCAAGAATGCAGCGTTAGGTATAGAGCGCACTAGATGGTTCGATCATTACGAAAGAGTCCTTAGATTGATAGCTAAGTTCGGGATGGGCGCTCGAGCCATATTTGGTGGCGACATAAATATGGACTATACAAGAGAACGCGACAATGATTCAAAAAGATTACGGGATCTCTTCCGTTATTTATTCACCAATAATTGGTACATGGACCATGTTACAGGGCCAACATTTAGACGAGCTAACCACGATCCAACTCGGATTGACATTTTTCTTACTAGTGACATAGAGGTCACACATTTTGAAGCAAAAGAAGGAAAAATTTATGCATGTAATGATGGTCATGACTTGTTAATAGCTGAGATAGACTTACAGGTTATGCGATCAAAATCCATTGAATATAGAGAGCGTGTCGAGAACCCATCCAATGGCATGCTTTTCACTACATGGTGGGTTATACTAGCTCAGAATATTGACCTGTTGGAAGCCCTGTATGAAAGTGATCTTGAGGATATTAAACGACATTTTGTGAATGAAAAAACCTGTGCAAAATTGGGGGTTGAATCATATTACAGTAGAGCTATCCTAGGTCTGGTGGAGGCGATGATGAGGGCCATATCACCGGTGAAAACGGTGAAGATTATCAAATTTTCCAGTTATTATCGTAGCTCTAAATATGTACGTGCTATGCAAAATATGATTTCAGATTGTTCGAAATTGTCGTTATACGAATCGGGATACCAGAACAAGCAAATTCAGCTGGCACAATTTTTACTTCGGAAATATTTGCATGCTGACATCATTGAAGGCATTATTCGACGAATAGGTGAGGGATTACATGCTAATGATTGGCGGGTAGTTAAAACTGCGGCTCCTAGAAATAATGACACGGAAGAATTAAACCAGATTGCACCTAACAACTTTATGATGCAATTTGTGGCCTTCCAGCAAGCACCCCTTTATGATGAGGATGCGCACAAATTAACTATAACTTGGCCTCCTATAAATCATCCTAAATTTTCAAGTAAATACTTAACGTTTGAGTGGGGCGGTCGCTCTAATGACTATGCACAGAATATTAGGGCGTGCTTGTTGAAATGTACGACTACTGCCAAAGGGCAAGATAGTGAAGTGAGTCCACAAATACTACGACGCATGCCCTTTTCATTCACAACGGTGTTATGTCGATTACCCCAAACCATTATTGGGCTGGGGGCATACCCAGAACAGTTTAAACATTTGAAAGCGGTAGGAATTTCGAAAGGGTGCACGTCGGTAACAAATAATCTATTAAAGAAAATTCGTGTTTTAGCAATTGGATCATGTTTCGACACTCTATGCCAGCGTCAGGTAGAAGCTTGCTTTCAAAAGTACCTTATAAAATATGGACATTTAAAGCGGTATCAGAATGGCTTCCGAAAGGGAAAAGGGACAAGTACCCTTTTGTCGGAGATAATGACGGACATTAGCAAAGCAGATTGCAAGAAAACTAATTTCCTCATTTTATGCTCTTATGATGCTCAAAATGCATTTGGTAGAGTCAAACACTGTGTTTTACTAGATAAGCTAAAGACAATGTGTGAACCCAATATGTATTTATATTTTAAAGGCCTATTAGAAGGTCGCTCATCAACCATGACTTTGGGGAATCAAAGAAGTGCCCAGCATCATTTACCGGCAATTGGAGTACCCCAGGGCCAGGTGATGTCGCCAATACTTTTCACTTACCTATTATCTGGCATTGAAGACATAGTAGAGAACTATTCAAATGCCACGCTACGATTATATGCTGATGATGTTTCATTAAGTATTTTAGTTGATGATCTAGACAAAGGAGTAAAACAGGCAGAACGGATATCCCAGATGCTCATTGACAACTTACGATTGAGAGGAATTTCGTTAAATGCAGCCAAAAGTTGTGTGGTCACACTGCAACTCCAAGGTAAACGAGATCCCAGGCCACTATATTATCTTAAAACCAGTGTGGGGGTCATAAAAGAAAGTATGAAATTGAAGTTACTTGGTTTAGAATTTACACCTACATTGTCATTTATTGGTCGATATAACACACTTTATGCTAAAATCACAGCAAATTCAGGCCTTGCGGTGAATCTTACGACAATGTTAGATCATGTTAAATGTGTTTTGTGGTTTAAGGCTAAGAATTATGGTTTATTCAACTACAGTAGTGAAATATTACCGTTGTTCACTGACAAACAATATAAAGCGTTAGATAATGCAGCTACAAAGCCAATTTATGATATTTTTGGGCTTCACGGGCAGTATGATAATTACATTTCTAATCGAATATTACATATATTAGGAAACATGCCAAGTTTAAAAGATTGGCACCAACGACAGATATTAATGTTTGCATCCAAAGTACTATGTACTAATAATCCTGAGCCAGTAGCACAATACATTCGAGAACACTTGTTTTACAGTAACACGAATACTACCCTGTATCAACCATATACCAATGCTAGGGCAGATATAAGGGCCGATGTAGGGTGGAGTCTAATTTTTATAGCGTCTAGTACTAAAATACATCTATTTCCATCTAACCTATCAACAATTTTACCGACCATACCACAACGTATACATAATTTATTCGGGACGTACCAATTTGACGAGGAACTTAAACTGCATATATCGGCAAAATGTCCCCATGGGATAGATAATATTGATTGTTCTGGATGTGATAATGATAAAGTTGCAGAACTTCGATTTAAAAATCGAGTACATCAGCTGTCATGCCCATTCTTATATGACAGTGTGGCCAAAGCTATTGAAACTGTACTTGATGAGGATTTATCTGAGGATATACCTTATGAGGATTTGGCAAATCGTATACAAGGTGCTTTGGGGGAGGCAACTGAGTTTTTAGCGCAATTTGCGGTGGACTCAAAAACATAATTAGTATTAAACTCACCAGTTGCCAAAATTATGCACTTTTTATCTGGAATTACTGTAGCAGTTATGTTTTTCGTATCACCGTGATTATGTATAGTTTTTGTACTAAGTAATAGGCTGTAAAATCCCCAAATTAAGGATTCATAAATCATCATTTAAGATACGGAGCGGAAATGGTGGCCATCTCCTGATGAAAAGTATCTAGTTCATCCGCTACACAGCAAGGCCAACAGGGCAGCAGTGGTGCTAGGATCTGATTTGAGGGCCCATATGAAAGCCAATGGTTACTGTGACATCACAGCATTAATCCCAATGTGGATAAGCTGTCACGGATGGATACACGGGCTCAATCTCATGAGACAAGATACCATGAATCGTCATGATGACAACTGGTTGGCTACCACTTTCTTTGATGAGCAACTACATGCACAACCCAGGCCGAAATTGCCAAAGTTGATAGTTGAAGGGTTATTGCGGAATCAATTCCGACAAAGAATGACTGTACTTAGACTTTTGCGTACTTATATCTCTGACACGTTTCAACAGTTACAATCGCTAGGGGAAGATGATGCATTACTCACACCCTATAATAATGACTATGACTTGATGACAGGATATGACATGTATCTAAGGCTATGGAATCAATATACTCGTAGGTGGAATCAACAAAAACGCATTGTACTCTCAACAGCTCGTACCATTTCAGAACATCTAGCATACCCGCCTACAGTTTTGCGATGGCACACAAGCCTGGATAAATCTGAATTTGTTCCAACACATAAGTGGAATAAGGACCTAATCCTTAATATATTTGTTTAGAGACCATGGATGTATTTGACTTACCCATGCCTATGGAAGTCAACGAGGATGATTCGGTACTACTTGTAGAAATCGACCAATTATTAGATTACTTCTTTATCCCTTTAGCTGATAACATGCCAAACAGTACCATGATTGATGAGGATTTAGTTAAAGAGGTACTTGATGCAGACATACCATCATTGCTTTCCAATCTTGATATACAGGAGCAACGTAAACAAGACATAATTAAACGGTTTCGAGAATCTGGTGTAGAATTAGGCAAGGTTTTACCATTGTTATTCGACCTCAAACCACACGATCAAGATTTGTTGTTAAATAAAATACTAATGTTTGCAAATGGCCATGTAGAGGCAATTTCCACGCTAGATGGGCAGGCTAAGCAAATTGTAAACGGATTTATCATTGATCTGGTTGACCTATTTAATAATTTAAAAATTAGGCAACCTGTTACCAATACCAAATCCAAATGGTTACATACCAATCCATCGGTGGCACAATTGGAAGCTATAATGCAGGCTCGTATCACGCTAGACTCACAATCTTTAATGACCATTAAGACTGGAGGATGTGTTGATATTAATCGTACACAAACATCCACAATAATTCATCAGCTTATGAAAACCTATGATTTATACGTGTTAAGTACAGGTTATTTAGTTTCACAATTTCAAAAAAATGCTGTCATGTTTTCGCGTATGTTCCAAGACATAGCTGCTAGACGTGTTACTGACGCCACGTGTCATCCTGAATTATTAAAATATGTCCTCACTAGACAACCAGGCAAAGGTAATATGGTCCAATTACAGGCTCAATTACCCATCAGAGGGTTTGGACATTCCGGGGAGATATTACGAGTTAATACGACTCCTTACTTGGGTCGAAAGCGACCACATACAAAACGATCTGATCAAGAGCTTTTAGACGTGAGCAGTATTAACTCGACCGTTTGTTCAGGGCCAAATAGTCGGGAGGCTACTTTTGATTTATTAGATGATACAGAAAAACTCTAGATAGATGGTCATTGTCACTCAAGTCAAGTATTATAAACTACCCCTTTAACTTTTTGATCTCAACGATTCATATCCCACAGCGATTTGTACAACACTGTATCACACACTATATATCCCACACTTACTATATATTGACTATATATCATATTCGAATTATCTAGAGATGCGAGTACACACCAGCTTAGCTTTCACATCAGGGAAAATGCCGCAAGACGGTGGTAAGACTATAAAAGCGTATGCGACATGGACAAAAAGTCGACAAGCATTATTGGTAGCATTCCCAAACGTTCATAAATCTTTATATTATAAAAGAATTCAACTATATGGAGTACAGCGATTTTGGACCTCAACGTGGTTCGATCGCTTTCGTACAACCAGTACGCTTGGAGAATCGGCCCCGGAGGTTAATGAATGCTGGGCGAGCCTTTTGCTTTATCAGTTAGACATTATGTGGGACCAGTTAGATGGTTTATCGGATGCTTCACTTGCTCAATTATTGGACATTCACCGATTCACTAACCGGATCAAGGGGGCCAAGTTTCACGCTCTAGGGATTGCTACTAAATGCATGGACCCTAATCGTGTGGAAGGGTTCATTGATTTATATGAAGATATTGAAGCTAATGAAGAGTTAACAAAATGGGCTCAAAAGTACTTTCTTCCAAAGCAAAGGGGAGCAAAAAGTACTCAATAACTTCGAACGCACAACACTTATATTATTACTATTATGACAAAATTTATTCAAATAAACTAACAATTACACAAAAAACATGTATATTATTGATCAGCAATAAACACTAATAAGATAGAACGAGGCAGATAATCATGTGTAACAATAAGGAAGAAAATAAACCTAACTGGAGTCTAGATATGATAATCCTTACTAGACCGTATATTTGCAACTTGATAATAATAACAATAAAAAACATGACCCAACAAGCTGGAACAGAAACCCAATAACATTCCCAATAAAGTGATTGTAATGCACGACCAGGCCATTGACAAAGTAACGTCAGTATCAGAAGAGCGGCGGGCACGTACAGTATGTTGCAAATTGGGAGTGGGCATGGAGGTTAGATTGGTGAGTTGCTGAAGCGTAGTGAAACACTCTGTAGCAGAAACCTTAAATCAATAATAAAATGAAATCCAAAAAATGAAATAATAAACAAGGGAGGTAAATAAGGAGACTGTACCTTAGATATTGGACTAGAACTGTGATAGGTTGAGTGGGCAGTTGAGATATTATAATAATGGGTCGCGTAGCACAATAACCAATCAAAATAAATGTCGTGACAAATGGGATAAAACTCAACATAATCTCTGGAAATAATATTCAACTTCGGCGGAGAGGGTATTGGCTGTTTCATAAGAACCATTGTCTGATGTCGCAATTGCCGCTTGAGCCGTTGCAGCCTGTACTATGAAAAACATATGAGAAATATATCGGATAATAACTATCTTACCTGAAGTGATTGAATCTGCGATACACAAGTACCATTGGAAGCAGCACATGCTTCAGCTAATAATGGACAAGGCAAGGTATCATCGGTTTGAACTGCCGAAGCCCATAACATAAATAATGCTAAAAAACACGATGAAAAAAAATCACAGTACATAATGGAGACATAAACTCAATTATCTTTCCAAATAATTATAACAACCGTGAATTTCTTACCAAGTGTATACTTCATAAGGTACTCTCTCGTTCTCGGTAACTTATAATTAATAAAACAGAAAGCAGCAGTGTATTCTTGGTCTAAAAACTCGATTGGGAATATATGACTCAAACTTGGCACGATTGGTGTTATTAAAGCAAATTAGCCCTCTGTCGGTGAGCAATGACTCCTTGGGCAGTACTCGTATCACTGGCAGAACGATTCATATCAGACTTATCTAAAGTAACAATCACACCAAATAATATCTCGTGGGGAGGATACCCAACATATGTCGTGCCCTGGGGTGTGCATATTTTTTTCTGTATAATTATCCCATGCATACTAAAAGAGTAGGCGAAAGAGTGGATCATGCTTTTGGTAGGTTGGTGTTGGCTAATCTACCAAAGTCAAAAGCGTGGATTTAATTTTGTTCGTTTATTGGAGGAAAAGGCCTAGGGGACAATGTTTGAACAATTCGTCATTAGGTGTTCAAGTAGGAGCATGTTCATTTATGCGGGGAAAAAATGGGAAAATAAAGAAAAGCATCAAGTACTTAATATCTACACTGTGAGAGAACTTAGCAGAGAAATAGCACAGTATGATCCTAAATAAACCTGGTTAATGGCACAATACAGCTTAAAAGTAAGTGTAACTAAGCCGAAACAGGCAAATATCACGGCTGGCAAAAACTAGAGGACAAATCGGGTAGTTGTAGGGACAGCAAAATAATTCATACTATCTCTAAAGCAGCAACAGGAGCGTTAGAGCGTCGACGGAGCCGATAAATTTGTCGGTTATAAATGTAGTGGGGAACGACGCCGATGAAAATTTGTGTTTGTTCGCAAATGAGTGCACCATCTTCATCCTGGTCAATAATGATGTGTTCTAAAAAAAGAGTATTAGGATATATGGCTAATAAACATAACATGGCGGAGCAATGATAAGAAATTCATGACCCAAATAATAAACACTAAAAAATAGTAAGAAATGAAAAATACATTACCACGAAGCTGGGACCTATTTCGAATGTTATAACGCATAGGATTGACGGGTGTCATGGCTTGGAATTCCGCAAATGCACGGAAAATGGCATCATTTGGTACTTCAATCGTATAAATGCCGCCTTGATTTGTTAAATTGGTTGAATTTAACAAAGCATCTAGTTGAGGTGTCATATCCTATCAGTCTAAAAATAATCTATTAGCGCTAGTATGAGTCCAAAAGCCAATTTACGATCAAGATCTACAGTGTAGTCATAGCGTCAGTAATGGTGGGAACTGATCAGGTGGTTTAAGTCTCATCAGTATCAATGGCAGTGACAATGTCGGTCAAAAACTTGTTTTGAACACGGAGTAATTCAATTTGTTTGGCAGATAGTTGTCGCAACTGCTGTATCCGTTCCTCCTGTAATTCAATCAGGTCCATTGCCTGCTGGTGACGTTCTTCTAGACTTTTTAAATGATTGATTGCTTGGGCTAAGCTGGTAATTGTGGCTCGGAGGAGTGGGTTCCCCGATCCATCATCTGGTGCGTCAGAAACCATACAATCTAAAAATAAAGAAGAGATAAAAAATGATACGTAAATAGGGGGTTCAGAGATAAGTTCTAAATATTATGCTACTGGAGGAAGATTTAATGGGAGGTTATAACTTACTAAAATGGGAAAGACAGTAAAGGGATAGGAGGGAAAGGAAATTTTGAGAAATCAAAAACAAAATCTTCTGAGAAAATTTGGCAGGTAAACTAGGCAGTTAAAATTGATGTTCTCTTGGTATAGATAAATTGCATATGCCCAGAGGCATTGGAAAAAAATTGGGATCACAAACCACAACAGGGTAAGTGATTGATGCATCCTCTTGTACCCGAGTAGCTGTAGCGGGGAAATTATGTGTCATAGCAGTCACAGAGAGTTGCAATGGATCCTGATCCATAAAATGGGAGGAGCAGTGAAAAGTGAGACTAAACGTATGGTGCAATCTTCTTGCATTTGGACTCAAGCGAATAGGAATCCATTGAGCTTGTCGATAACTTGTCCCACGATACTCGACAGACAGTACATCTCTTCTGACCTGTGATGCATCAGAAGGTGAGTGGTTAGTTACAGATGGTCCAAGACAATTTGCACATTTTTCAAGCTAAAATATGATGAGAATTCATCCCATAAAAAAGGGCTATGTATAGAGGAACCAAAGCTGTACCTGTAGTAATGGGTCCTGAAGCGTGTGAAGACCAAAAGAGACCCGTAAACCTAAGTTGTGATGTTCCAAATTTAGCTGCACCAGAGGTCGGATGCTTAGTAAGAAGGTGATGGTATCGCCCATACAGACCTATAAGTAAAAATAAGAATTAAAATGAGTAAAAATTGACCAGAATAGTTACCTGTGTGGGTGAATCAATTGACCAACCTCCCACCAAATCGCCGGGCAAAAGTTGCACCTAAAATACTAAGATAAACGAATCTGATTCAATGGTATTTCAGTGTTAAAAAACAAATAAAAATAAAATATAATTTACCTGAGTAATCGGTTCAGCGGAAGCTTTTAGATTTACTTCTGTTGGAGCGGTTGCCATGTGCCAGTCTAAAACACAGAATAGGTTATTAAACTATCAACACGACATCGGAAAAGATAAGTCGTATCAAGCACCATCTAAGACTAAGCAGTGGGTTGAAGTAAAATTCCTACAACTATAAAAGAAGTCACATTGACGAGAATATAAAATCAAATGACGAGTGGCTAGGACTAAAAATCACTGAGGAGACACCAGGTATTCCCCAGCATAAGTAAGAGGCAGTAAAACTAAAGTAAAGTGATTACAGTCAGTATCAAACTTTGCTATGATACAATGGAGAAAAAGATTCTCTTGGGCCAACAAGGGCAAAAAGTCTCTAACAATCTCCATGGGAATTGTGTATAAAACTGAGGTAGAATGGGTAATTGATTGAACGGCAGTGGTTATAATAACGGGATAATCGCGATATGGTAAAGATGCAAATAAAGTAGATGCCGCCAACTGCATACTGGCTGGGCCTAAAAAAATAAAGAGTTAAATAATACTCGCAGTACCTTTTTCTGGTAACATAATTACCCAGGAGATGTATATTCATAATCAGATGACATAACGTACCATGCAAAGAAATCACAGATAAAAATCGATTGGGGGTATCGTACACATCATACATGCCCAGGATTGACAGAGTATCCATCCGTTACTCTAAAATAAAAAATAAAGGATAAAACAGCCAGTGAATTGTTAGTTTGTGCAGAAATAATAACAATTATCAGTGAAGTGAAGGAAGGCAAAGCAGGTATTTTTTCTGTAAGTGGATAGGAGCATCTCCTTGATGGAGAGGTTGTTTCTCTACTGAAGTAAATTTTCTCTATAAGGGCAAAAAAATACTCATAAAAAATGAGGTGGCCATAGCGTCAATATTCTCGAAATGAATTGATAAGGTCACATGAAAAACTTTAAATTGTTAACAGTCACATGGATGAGTCGTAGATAATGTTTTCATCATCCGATGACTCAGAGCACAATCATAACGAATGGTCATTGGTCTGGTAATCGAGGACCAATTAAAAACCATTATTACAGTATAGGGTTATCGTGGTCACTTTGTACAACACACCTACGCGGTTTATAAGCAAAAACAGGTCTTATAGGGGGCAAATTGGCGAAAGATTAGAGTATGAATGATACAAAAGCTTAGCAGTGATTATCTGACAGGGACTGATAATACAGGCACATGCTAAATACTGAAAATGTTCAGGATATCTCATGGCATGTATTAGATTCTTCCATTTTGATTTATGCGGAAATTGTCTGTATTGCGACCTGTATATTGCCATAATGAAGCTCCATCTCTACAGCCACGATTTGTTGACATTCCGCAGCATCTAAATATAGCAGTTAGAAATAGTTTCTATCAAATGTGAGAATGAGTACCGGCACCGTGGTCGACTAAAGAGGAATGTAGTTGCTGAAGTGCTTCAGATCCACGCGGATATTCTACCAGACGGCCATTAGGATACAAAGAATGAGTTCGAGGGGGATAGTGGGAGAATACATCATCGACTAATGTACCAAAAACAAAATAATGCAAGAGCCGGGTTGAAATTCCGGGTCCGGAAACTGTTACCGCTAGATTTATTTGCCGAACATGCACATTGGTTAACCGCCATGAAAAAGTATGTAACTGCATTGTCAATCTGAAAAATAACCTTTTATGATTAAGTCTACTAGCAAGTATCAGGTGTAAGAAATTTATTAAGCACTATTGTTATAAAGTGAGGTACATATTGTTAGTCTGATGAGTATGAACAGAACTGGATGGGGTGGTTAATACATTTGTAATTGAATTTCGAGAGGTTATGACTTTAGGTGCAATACTGACAAATGAAAATTCTAAATCAGGAGTAGTAGATTGTAACAGTTGCGAGCATTGATGAGATAAAACAACCACCACCCCCAGATAAAACAATATTCCAATAATAAAACCAAATATTAAACAAAGCAGTGAGGTGTAAAAGGGAGAATGCAAAAGATTCGATTTAAGAAATAGTGGCTTTGAAGGAGCATTAATAAAAGAAGCATTGAATGAGCTAACAGTTGCATTAGCGGATAGTGGAATAGAAGTTGGTAAAATAGTAGACATGGTAATATTGTTAGAGGTTACATTGGAGGTGACCAGAGGAGTCGTTGATGTCATCGAGTCAATAATAGATAGCAGATGATAACAATGTTGATCTTGACTTGAATATTGGTTTAACGGCCACTGAGGTTGGTGTATTGCACAATCGCGTATTCCAGTATGAAAAGTTTTACAGATAGGACTGGACAATGCAGGATTTAACAAGGGATAGGAAGAAGGTGTTTCTGTGCGTTGGTGGATGTATGATGTTACCTCGTCCAACATAACTGACTGCTCAGTAATTTGTTTCTTAATTAAAAATTAACCCAAGGAACAGGGGCAATATGATACTCACTTGCAGGGATGTCACGGCTTGAGCACATGTCTGTGTTTCAAGGTTAATACATTTTGATAAGTAGAAAAAACAAAAAGCATGCATTTTGAGCTTAGAAAATTCAAATTCTTTTTCTTCCTAAAAATTGACTTTTATTGTTTTCAGTCGAGATAAGAGTGAAAACTATGATATAATAACCACTTATATACACTAAAGAGGATTGGGCGCTATGTACACTTAAAATAGAGTTCAATAACCAGCTGTGACTCAGGGTGAGAATGACCATGCGTGAAACATAAGTTGACTTCCAGCTTGATAGCACAGATGGTTTTTTTGAAGGTGTTAAGATTGGCATGGACCAAAGTGACACAGTTTGATAGAAAATAAGTAGGACAACGTGATTGGTTAAAGTACTCACCTGGTGAATAATTCGTGGTCGAAGATGAATTGTTTACCAACAATGACACGGGAGTAATTTAACTGGAGGGAGCCTTGAGTACCTAAATATTAAATATATATAAGACAAGAGTTAAATTGCTCAACCAGAATAAGAAGAATATAATAATAACCATTTAAAAAAATTAAAATCGCACTGAAAACTCTGATAAGTTATGATATTACATTCCACAATGAAGTCAAAAGATCTACCAAAATACTATAGATTCTTAAATAGAAAAAAACCGGAAGTAACACGTCGAGTAATTATAGAAAACTTTGCCAATCTTCGGCCAATTACTTTAAAACAATTAATGCACGAGACCCCAATAGCTATCAATCAAGCCCGACATTTAGTGGCGCACCTGCTACAAATTCATTGTACTCTTTTTTTACAGCATATCGGACAAACGGAGTTTACTCAAGCCCCTGAGCATATACTGGATATAATGATACATTATCACATGACTTGGGAAGGTTTTGAAAGCGATGAGCCATGGGCTGATAGTTTTGAAGCTGGTATTGGGTACTTCATGGACAAAAATTACGTCCATCGACAACATGAGATGGAACTTAGTTTTCTACGATAATGCTCTTCATTGCAAAGAATACCTTCCGCATTAGGCTACGATGCCTTGCATATGTGTAACTGTATCGAATGTGAACATCCGATTAAAATATTAATCGTTGATATTTATTGGAAAATCACAAGTGTAATTTTATTTTTGCTTGTACCTGTAATGTTTGTTTAATGAGCTGATATCATACCGGACAATTAGCATATAAATATCTATATATATATGACAAATATATATATATATATATGTGTTATACAATGTAATGTGACTTCTGAACAAATAAATCATCATATTTTCAGCAAATGTTTAATGTTGAGTTATCAGACTGAGCAGGTATAAATGAGAGCGCATATGGTTTAGACAAATTAGCAGTATAAGGCTAATAAGAACTGAGAAGTTAAGCAATATTAAGCATAGAATAAGTTGGAGGTTGTTCGTTAGTTGGAACTATTACAACTGATGATTGATGAACATCCTGAAGTGTAGAGGAGTTGATGGAGGATGAGTTGGTTAAACTGAGATTTAATGATGAACGGTGTTGCATTATCAAAACAATCGCCAAAATAGCGACAATTCCTAGCAAAATAAGCATAATCACGCAACCAGAAATAAAGCCAGCTCGATAATTGGACGAGGCACTCTGGATGGATTGCTTTTGCATTAACTTCTTCATGGCCAGTGTGGCATCAACCACCACGGTCAACTTGTCGGATAGGCGCACATGATCATTCTCCATTTCATATAGTCGGGAGTGAAAAGTCTTATTTAAGCCAACTAGATACACATTTTGGTCAATGACCTTATTAATGGCATTGGCAATCATAGATTGAGCGGTCGCTAGTTGTTGACCGTTACGATAGCTCTGTTCTTGTGCAGAGCGAGTTAAACTAGTGGCATCAGAGATATGGGTAAATACATTGTCTAAATATGCGTTGTACATACCCACATTGGCATCAGGTACTGGCACGGATCGACAAGCCACGAAAGTTACTAAGAAATAAAAACTTTGAACAATCATCATGTGAAATCGTACTTGATTGGATATAAAATATAAAATAAAATAAAATTTTTATCACTAAACTATGTGCTCAGCAGTTAAAAACACAAAAATGGTTAATGGTTATGGGTAAATGAGTAACTACGGGTATTTATAATCCCAAAGATTCAACTGATATCAAACCCTCATCCCCTGAGTCATTGGTCGTGCGTCAAAAGTGCATGACACATCACACTCTTGTTCTTGCCGATCAAAACTGCAGGACATTGACCATATTGAAATTAACACAAAGAAAATGCATCATATTATATGATTTTAAAATACAAACAACCATTCACACAATAGTAAAAAACAAAATTGGACTATTGAATTCTGGGTTTATTGGGTCTCAACAGTAATAAATAAGTTTAAATGAGCAGTAAAACGATTACTGGAGTCCTCACAGCCAAATTAGCCAATTAAAATTCTATCAAACCTTATCAACTAGGAGTAAGTGCACAAATGAAATGTTCTCAAGCTGACCAATATTCAACATTGACCAGCATGGCAAGTGCAGTCAGTAGTTTTTCGTTGAGCACTAATAAAATCCACCTCGAATAGGTCCGAACTCTGTAGGATAGGATGCAGTTGAAATAATGTATTCTCCAATCGGCGGTATGACTGGAAGAAGGTTAGGATCTGTATCAATACGTGGAATGGAGGTTGTGTAAAGGGATTAGGAGCTAGATTTTCATACTGCTGTCTGCGAACCGCTTTATGAAGATAATAACAATATATTGACGACTGTACTTGATTCAGTATCTTCAGGATGCGGGTCCAATGGTGAGGAGCACCAATTAGCTTAAGGATAAAACATTATAAATGGGAGCTGCGGGTATATAAAATTATACCTGATATTCAACCAGAACGTCGGAAAAGCGATCATCATAGATAACACTTTGTTCCAAAGTAACAGTGCAGCTGGTTAATTGTTCAACTAACCAAGTGTAATCTGCGCGTTGCTGAGAAGGCTAGAATAAATTATAAATAAGATATAGTAATTAGGTGGACAACTTACTAAGGAATCGTCAGACAAGGCATACTCAGTAATATCGTGTAACCAGGTGGCGATGTGGTTACGGAAAAACTTAAAATCGAATAAATTATATTTAAATTAACATTTAAGAAATTAATACAAGAAGTACAATATGAGTTACGTTGAGTTTGGAATTAATCACTATGCAGCATGTAACTACATGAAAGAACACTTACAGTACATGGAGTACACGAGGAGCGCCAGTCCAAAATGTAGCACTCCATGCTGGAATTATTACTGGCTTGGCTCACAGAGTCAATGTCTAATTCGGAAGTAGCGATATTGGATTGAGAAGTGCCACTATCATCAACCACCTCCAGCTGGCTAAGTCGTACAGGCAACTCAGTTTGTTCATCAGACATTCTTAATATAAGTAACTAATAAATGTGGGGTAAATCACATAGGATTCAGAGTAGGCGCAAAGGGGATAAGGGTACATAAAATTAAAATAAAAAAAAGGGGGTAATCTAATACCAAAGAAATAAATAGGGGTAAAATTTTTTAACAGGTGCAATAGTAAAAATCGCGAAAATCCTTGATAAGGCGAAGTAAAGATACCAAATTCACAATTGACCCAGCATGCTCATTACAGGTATTGCTGTACACAGAATACATAGAGTGAGACAGGGCTTGAGTTTGAACTTCGGAACGTCCCAACAACTAAAATAAATTGAGTAAGAAAAATGGGCAAGAGAGGTTGAGTATAACAAGCGAGCGGAAGTACCTGGCATTCTTTCAGTACATCTACTAGATGTTCAAATGAAGGTGGGCGTTTTTGATCGAAAGACGTCTTAACCTACAATAAATGGGTTGTCAATTAGGAAATGGACGTGGTAATAGAAATCAATACCTTAGTTAAGCAGTTTGTCAGATTTTCTAATTCAACTAGCTCTTGCAGAGGATCCGAGAACAGATGAGCTATTTCATCCGGATTGGGGGAATTGCGTAATACCTCGATTTGCTGGGACACCCGCGACTTTTCGGTATGAGCATCTTTGGTCCACCTGTCCCAATGCTCAAAACAGTAGTAAACTAAGTAATCACAAGAAATGGGAGCAGGTATATCAAATGATAGATCTTCTGAGGGCTCGGGTGGCGCAGCATAGTCGGAAGGTGTTGACCGCAATAATATTTTCATCGCCTGACGTCGGCGATACTGTCGAGATCGTGGGGTTGACTTGAAAAAACGCGCCATAACTATCTGAAAGCACAGAGATAAAAAAAAATAAAGAATATACTAATAAATGTGAAAAGATAAGATGACAGAAAGAAAAATTAGGATAAACTACTGTTTGTGGTCGGAGTGTGAATGTGGTGAGCTAATTTTGTAACTTGGGAATATAGAGGGGTTTGGAGTTATTGGGTTAATATGTAATGGATTTAATTTTAATTTCCAAGCCCAGTAGCAATGGTACGCGGTATGAATGGAGCTGGAACGAGGTGGTTGCTGAAATATATTATCACGATGAGTGCGGTCGTAATAGTTAAGAGTACTTACGGGGATGAAATTATTCAAGTTAACAAGATATTCGTGTAATACACAATTAACATGATACCATTGAGTGCCTAACTGGAATGCATGAGTACCAAAGAGAACATCCATATTACACCAAGCACATTTGCTTGCTGGACCAACCACTAATCGCCACAACAAAGGTAAAGGGGCATCGACAGTTGGAACAGGCAAGGCGAGAATTGGCTGTTTTAACTCTAAAAAGAAAACCGAAGTATATTATAACGTGGTTAGGATTAAGCTACGTACGTATATTCAGAAGGTGGTAAGCTCGAGCGGCTTGGGACGCTAAGCTGGTTGCTTGGGTATATATTGCTTGCAAGTAGCTCAGTTCTGCTTGGAGGACAGCCTGAGAAACCGGAGTATCGGTAAAACGCTCGCTGGATGCAGGGATGGACCATGGATTAGGCATTAAGTCTAACAAGTGAGTAGCCAAAGTATGAATTAATATACGAATATTGGTCAATAATGAATAGGGTAACATGATGTGCAATCTAAATCATATAACATTAAATACATAATACAGTCTATAAATAGACAACAGTACAACTAACTAAATAAAGCGCGAAACATTTGCCAATGAAATTGCGATTATCTCCATTGGTTTAGGATCACTCTCGGATCTCAATGGAATGTAAGTAAGTTCAATCTGACCACGTGTCACAGATATAATGGTACCAACAAAATAATAGGGACGGTTTAAACGGGACAGGAAATGGGATTTTGTGTCCAAAGAACAGTTTAGCCAAACTTCATTGTGTAGAGCGATCCAGAGAGGGGTACCTGGGAGTAACGGATATATCTCACCATCGGTATAATCTCTAGCAGTAAAACCAGATTGAGACAGTGAAATTCGGGACCCAACCATTACTATACTGAAATTCATAACCTGTGTATACTGATGTTCTTAAATAGGTTTATTACCTCTCACCTCAAAATAATTTTTTGTTACTGGGTTTTTGGATTCCGTGTACTTGTATTTTTATTACTGAGCTGAAAGTGAAACAGTAGACACTATGTGGCAGTTTTTTCAAAGGAGAACCAATCACGATCAAGATGTGTGGGCGTGACAGAGGCCTCCTGGTGGCGGGACAAATGAAAATGACTAACAATAAGTTCTAAAAATAGAAGCTAGAGTAGAAGCTAAGCCATACAAGGAGATGGTTGATAAATAATGAAAATTATCACATTGATAATACAGATGGCAAAAATAGTTTTTTTACAGTTTCACTAGAACAAGTTGCATCAGGAAAATACTTAATCCAGCTGAAAATAAATAGGATTTGGGCTATGAAGATCTAAATTAATTTTGTGTCGTAAATCCAAATCTATGTTCTGATCATAAAAACACTTCAACGGTTGCATACTGTAGAATGGACAAGGCTCTAATCCGTCCCAGTTAGTCCAAGTCAAATGATAAATTGACAATTTAGAAACCAAGTGAGGGATATAACCATATTGGGCTTGTAATTTTGACTCATATTTTTGCATACGCAAGGTTACAAAGGTGCATTCGCGGCGGAGTGTCCCCTCCACCCACGCAGGAACATCGGTATCACGAATCTCAGGATCGGTTATTAAATCTGAAATCTCTCCAGGAGTCATATTGCCAAGCATTGTACGTAAAATATGCCGAGTAGCGGGATTGGAATACTGACGTTGCATAGTAGTAAACATAATGTATAAGACAAAAGCAGAACCTAATTCAGTATATGAATGTTTGGAAAAATATATACTTTTCTATATTGCTTTAAAATAATGAGATTTGTTTAGAATTAGCAGTTTGAGAATAAGGCAAAATAGAAATGGTTATATAGCTGAGCCGCAATTGATATAGACTTTGATGTAATCGGGAGCACATGATGATAGTGTCAAAGTTGTTTAAGTAAGAAACTTAAAAGGTTATACCGCCTCTCAGAACATTATGCACATCATGAGCTATCATAATGAGCGTTATTGAATTTTATGATACTACATTGATAACCTGCAGAACGAACAAATTAAACAAGTTGGAATATTCCAATCGGAGATTCAAATGTCATTTATTACAGGATAATCATAATGCGTCTCCCTATAGGTTATCAGAAACAAAAAATGAACTGAAACATTGTAGGTAAAGAAGCTAAGGTATTTATACCTGATTTCTCAAGATTTTCCCCAAACCGTTTTGTCAGTCCATCTGCCATTTGCAACATTAATGGTCGTAGTGAAGCAAGTGATAACGGATGTGCCACAGATTGAGTGAAATAATATCCCAGTTCTAAATGATTCGCAGTACGAGAGAGTACACAGATGTGCCACTGCAACAATATAAAGCACTAAAAAGCAAAACGGTCCAAAATATGAAAATGAAAAAATATACTTTGCATTATACCTTAGGTTGAGGAGATAAGGTTATCACAACACCAGGGGTGTCCATTTCATGCAACATTCTATAAAATAGTTTACTGATTATTATGGCGGAAATATTACGTTAAGTTGGAAATGTTAAACTAACTAGCAGGAAAACAACGTCAACAAAATGTCAGAGGATCACATGAACCCTAAGCGAAATAGAGATCCAGAAAATGATGAGTTGCAAAGGTGGTTAATCTAGCTTTTGTAGGAGTACCAAATAAATGCACACCGCGATCCCAAATAGCCATATGGTTCGAATCTACCTCGAACTCGGTTGCGGATGTTTGCACGCCTGATTGGTATGTGTTGTTTCGTTTGCCTAAAGATAAAATATATATATATGTGTGTATACAAATATAAATTTGTTAAAATAAAAACAACAGTAAAAAATGACCAAAAATCCCATACATAGGAAATTTTGTACCTGTAGAAATAAGACTCATAACAATCATTCCAATATAGTCGTCCAGATATCCAGAGTCAATATGCTTGACGACTAGGTTTTGATACCCTTCATACACGGTACGGCGGTAGAGGGAAGTAGTCACTTGCAGACCTTGAGAATCAGTCTCAGCAGCTGCGAAGGATAATTGGAAACGATGTAATAACATTTCTACCAAATAATGTTAGGAAAATATAAGTTTTACTACAATTTACCTGAATTGAATTAGTAACAGTGATATCTTATACAGTCTGAGAAAAATAAAATAAAAAGTTTGCCACGAGTGCACCTAGTGGACTGCAATCATTGGTCACATAATTTTGGATCCACCTACGCGCTGTGACTCACAGGCGCCAATCTGAGTCAGCGGAAAATAGGAAAATATCAAATCGACATAATAACAATTAAACTGATGGAAATTCATTTATTTAAGCATTGATGATCAGTAATGACTCATTACTAATGAGTATAAATCGAGTATGAATAGTCATACGTACAAGTAATGGGCAGTTAATTTTCTACCGGTTCAGTTTTGACCTCAGAAATAGCAGCTTCATTTGGTGCCGGTTCACTTTTTGGACAGCAGTTCATCCCTACTGAAGAGAGCATTGGTTCCATTTTGATTGCTACTAGTGGAGGTGGACCTGTGTCAACTGAGGATGCGGTAATACTGTAATTGGCATTATTCTGTGTTAGTTGAGTTTGCCAGTAAAGTACGCGACAATACACGCAGTGAGCAAATTGATTGGAGGTATGGTGTTGACAACGGGCTGAGCGTAGGTTACGAGCATGAGCGCCAGACTGTAATAAATTGCAGATTCTGCGAGCGATACGAGCACTTTGAGTTTGGCTGCGTGGTGAGGATTTCATATTCAAATTAGCTATAAGCACAGTATATTAAAGATAACAATATAGATATTGAATATATATAATAATAAATTATAATTCATATGAGTAAATAACTTCTGTTAAATACTGATTAATAAGAAGGGCGCTATAGAGGCCACTACCTAAGCAGATCACTACATGAGACGAAACACTTACAGCTGGATTATATTTCTCTGCATCTGGAGAGGAAGGAGCAGGTGTTGCTCTATTATTTTGTCTCTAACATTTAACACTGGAGTGAAACATATATCCTAGGGATTTCTAAACTAGTCTGCTGGACTGAAATAGTCAATTTGAAGCAATCACTAAAATTGAGGCTAGAATGACTGCAAATAAAAGGACTAATCATGATTGATGAACCATATCAATAATTGAGCAAGAGCCTCCCTTAGGTAACAGATCATGAGATTGATAGGTTGGAACGGAAGTTTTAGGAGCTTTTGTGCACTTCACACATGAATAACTTGCAAGAGGAATTAGGGTGGCTAGAATGTTCCATAATATTAATAGCCATAATACCATTTCTTGATAACTTGCACAAAACGGAGATGAATGGACTAAGGGCATAGATATAGAGTTAGCGGTAATATTGAGTTGACGAGTCAATGATAATATGTCGGCACGTAAATCGGCAAGATCGGATTGCCATACACCATCACACAGGCTCATATCAAACGAGGTGTCAGCACTGATGTTAGTGGTAGGCACTATATCCATTGTGCTACAAACTGGGAACAAAATGATCAATGCTGAAATTATCTCCATTAGGTCAAAATTGAAATGAATATGGCTGTTCATGCGTTCGTTAAAATACTAATTCAAATTCCTCTTATTCTGACTAAAATGCCAAACTTTGAAAGGTAGTAAGGAATAATGCTAAACTTATAGTTTGGTGAACCAACTGACTAGTAAATAAAATTGATATTAAACACCACTACTGGGTGTAACAATAATGTGAACCACCTGAGACATAAAAAGACAATTGCCATGCGCATTGATGCTAATTTATTTTATTTGCAAAAATGAAAACAAAACGAGTTAATACTCATACACAGTATAAATCCATATATCGGGTACCGGAACAGTCCACCATGATAATCGGGTAACCCTGAGAATAAAATATTGAACGCAACTGTGGATAGCCGGGAAAGGTTGGATAGTCTTCAAAGTAAATATCTGTCAGTCTAAACGAATGTTCCTCTGCTCTGGGGAACTCAGACATTGATAGTACTCGTACTTCTAAGGTTCGACA
>SCLD01121770.1:0-26555 GCA_004367895.1 Oikopleura longicauda
ACAATCATTTAAAATAGACCAAGTCCGGTATTTTTGCATCATTTTAGTTTTTTTAAGGTGAGTGCAAGAGAAAAATAGCGAATATATATTTTATCAGAATTTTATTTCTTATGAATTTTTAGTTTGTCATTTTGACACAATGGAGAGACCCCAAGGTCTATTCCTGGTTTTCTTATTTTTCGTTGGCATTGTGACTGGTAGTCCCGCTCACGGTCGGATTCAAATTCGTGGCGGTCATTACTCACCACCCGAAGATGTTGTCAGCTTTGAAACTGATTGCAAGTGTAATCGAGATGAAGAAATGACAGTTTCAGTAAGTCAATTTTACAATTAATCTAGACAATCTGTTCACCTTTACTAAATGTCATAACAAATTGCCTTCAGGTTGATTCGAATCGTCTACCAGGACTGAAAGGTATATCGGGTGGATCTGACATCATGTTTGACTATTCCGTTACCAACTGTGATGGCAAAATCACTTACAGTCCCGTTACAACTACCTTTAAATTCAAAATAGACGAAGAATGCGGTGTATACCTTGCAGAAAATGCCCCAAAAGTCCCGACGGTGAGTTTAAAGTTAATATCGGAACAATCTTTGCAGTATAGATAGGTTGAATTCCGGGAATTTTTGAACACAGCCAATGAAACTTGAATCAAGCTCAGATTGTCGAGCTTCAAAAATCATTTCCAATGATGCCGAACTCGAACCAATTTCCTGGAACTGAAAATCGAAATTCCACTTTCTATACTGTATAGACTATACTAGGTCCATTAAAACGATCAATTTAGTATCGAGCACACAAATTTGAAGGGTACATTATGCAAGCTCAACTCGATTTCTATTACCTAGACAATACTGGTACTCAGCCTCGATCTCAATTTCTTACAGCTGATGTCAACTGTGTCTGCCCGCATGAACTTGATGAAGATGAAAAGGATTCTTGCACCATTGACGAAGGAAAATTTTAAAATTTTCTCGATCCCCCTAATAGGAAATTATTTCGATATATTTAAAAATTGAACATAGGAGGAAATCTCCGATTTCAGCGTACTGAAACAATCCAATGTCAATCTGCCGACTCAGCTGAAACAGTTTGTAAAGATTTCGCTATACCTGATTCCGATCATGGTTGCTATACCGTTGAGAAAATTAATGACACTCATATTGATGTTAAATTCGACTTCGACGTCGCTGATGACAAATGTCTAGCTCAAACTGGTAGTCGATCTGATGGCCAAGCTGGTAGTATTGAAACTGTTTCAACTTCAGGGGGGATTTCAAACTCATACAACATGAATCATTCTAACTCATAGATAAAGTTCACACGAAAATATTCTTACGCAAAGAATCCATTAAAACGATTTTTTTTTCATTTTTAAATCTCATGCCAAAGTGGATCACAACTCGTTTATGGAAATCAATCTTTACCTGACCTTGGAAAAATCCTTGACCGTTAACGGAGTTGATTTGGTTGACACCAATGACAATAAGTTTACGTTGCCATTCGATATGCAGTACAAGGACAGTTGGAGTCAAACATTTACCTGTGCAAAATGTAAGTTGCTTTGAAGTTCCTCGTAAATAATTTTTCATATTATCATTAAGTGCCTCATTGGAGCGATTTCTCACGTGCTTCGGAATGTCAAGTTCCATGTGGGAAAGGAAAGACTTATAGTCGTCGAATCTGTCGAAATGGTGTTGCTGGGGCACCTGGATGCGAAGGTTCTTCTGTTCAAGTTGAACAATGCGCTGCTGATAGACCAACTTGTGATGAACCCTGCCCCACGCATACAACTTCTAATGGTGATTTCTGTACTTGTGACGAAGAAACCAATCGTATTTGGGTTCTTCTTCCAGTCAGTCTTATTCGATCAAGTATCGATTTAAAAGATAAAGACATCTTCAATCAAGGATTTCAAAATCACGTTGTTGGTAAGTTAGGAAAATTTTTTATTCTTGTTGATGAAATGATCAATATCAAACTTCAATTTTCAGCTGATCTGATCATTTCTGGAGACCAAATCAATTTTTATTACCAACCTGAAGATGTCTATTTGATGGAATTTTCACCCAGAGTTACCAATTTGGAAACTTTTAAAGCTTCTCTCTTGTCCTGGAATCCAATAATTCACATTAAATCATCCGACTTTGGTTCTGGTCATGAAACAACTATGGCTTTGCATCGAATCGTTGATTTTGAAACAGCTGTTGGAGCAGACAAGACATTCACTGGAATGACCATCTCTAAGCTTTACTCAAATACTCTCGAATATAAAATCCAAGCAATTCTAAAGTGGATCAGTTCCACTGGAGAAGAAAACAAGATTGAAAGAGTTCTTGAAAAAGGACGCGACTGGTGCTTGGCGACTCCAAACATCGAAAATTTTCCAAAGACCAATCAAGTAAGTTTGATTTAGATCGCTTAGAAAGCATCTAGTTTGGCTGGTTCTAAAATTATTTTTAGCCGCCGAAAGTCGATGTTGATGAAATTATTGATGATGAATGTCCAGAGCCAGCAGAACCATTGGACTGCGAAAACAAACCTGTTTGTGAAATCCGTCCTGGCGAAAATGTTGCCTTTACTGACTACGATTGTGATGGTTGTCGTATCCGTAGAACTGTGTGCAAAGTTGGCGGCAGTCCCGATGGAGTTGTAACCTATCACTTTCCAAGTGGAGAAGACTATGAAGAAATTTTGAAAGATTGGTTAAATCGCAACTTTGCTAAAGCTAATTTTTGCAAAGCCTATATTGAAGACGATGACAGATGTCCTGTTTGCACTGAAGACCAGTAAGTTGAAATATAAGTTTTAGCGTAACTGAAAAAATTTTGTTATCAAAACCTAAATTAGAAATTAAGGATTTTAACTCACAGAGATTATGGAACTAAATTTTACAAAGTTTTGCGGCCTACGGGTAGTCTCGCTTCTGATTTATGTCACATCGGGGAATTAACAATGAGACAACTTTTGAGATTAGTTCACATATTTTTATATTGGCCATTAAACATATATGATAATTTATTTTCAGACTTCCTCAGTGGTCTGAATGGTCTGCTTGCTCGTCCATTTGTGGCAATGGAAAAAAAACGAGAACAAGAAACTTTAATGATGTGAAAGATTGTGACCCTGGTTCAGCTGCAAAACTGAAGGAAGAAGATTGTCTTGGCTGGAAGTCAGATGAACGTGAGTTAGTCGACGCAGATGAATTCGAAAAATTGGTCACCAATCCTAATCTGGTAGAGGAGCATATTCTGAGAAATTGTTCAAATGCTTTTTGTCATGACCATGAAACAGTTCTCAAAGTCATTGAATTCGAAGATCAATGCTATGAGACAAAGGAAGAGCGATCCTGTAAGTATTGTTGTGAGATCGATGCACCCGCTAAAGGTGATTTTGATGCTGCTCCATGCGTTACTGAGGATGATTGCAAGACTGGTTTCAAGACTATCACGAAGAAATCTGAATGTGAAGATGTTGATCATCACAAAGTATTCAGAGAACAATGTAGTGACCTTGATGTCGACACTTTTTGTCAATGTTCTTCCGATGATATCGATAACTCAGATTGTGTCGAAGTCGAAACCACTGGCAAATGTGAATTGAACAATGAAAGTGGTCAGTGGGTTCGTCTAGAGTACTCATGTAAAACTCTTATTGGAGATACAGTTTGTGATGGCACTGAGTCTTGCACTCCTGCAAAATGTGTTCCTGGCGAGCAAAAAGTGAATTGTTGTGAAGATTTTGAAAAACACGTTGCTGGTATGGGTGATCAGTGCATTGAAACAACAAGAAAATGCTATGACAAAGATGGAAAAGAAGTTTTTGGTGAAACCTCTTGTCCCGGCTGCAAAACAAATATCTGCGATGCAACCAATATTTTAGACTGCACGGCAGATCAATTGGTCAGATGCCGAAACGAGATGCCGAACGGGGAGCTGTATTGCAATGGACTATTGCCATTTTGCGAATCTGAACAAGAAATTGTCTGCAAGTTGGAGAATGGCATGAAACCAGATGAAAAGTGCAAATACAAAACAACATGCGAATGTGATGCATATAAATGCACTGAGAATTCGTTTGCTATCGAAGGTGTCAATCAAGCTTTCTTGAACAAATTGAAGTACCGGACGAATGATCTTCATGAAACATATGGTCCTGATCTCAATTTTTTCATTGGGGGAGGTTCAAAAACTACTCATTTGACGGAAGGATGTTTCCATCACTACCGGTCGAAGAGTAGTGAAGCCACAGATGGAATCAATCTGGTTTATTCATTTGATGATCTCGAAAATAAATGTGGAATCGACGTATCGGACGATAATAAGCTGAATGTTACCGTCTGGGTTGATGATGCCCGTCATACGAGTACCAAAATAGCCAGTGCAACACCATTCGCTCATGTAAGTTATTTCAAAGGACTCTTACGAAGTAGAATCGCATCACATTAACACAAAATTTAGGTAATTTGTCACGTAATACACGAAGTCAACCAGCCTCCAGAGAAGAATGTTACATCACTGATGCGTTTCAAACCATTTGAATTTATCAAAATTAGAAAGTTCGAGCATGATTTGTCATTTGACATTTCGACTGATCCTGGATTCAACGAGCTCCTGGAACATAGAGAATTACAAAATCTTGTTCTAGTTGGAGATAGAATGTATGCCAGAATCAGATCTAACGGAGAAAATGATGAAGATTTGAAAATTAAAGTGGTTCAATGCACGGTGAAAAAAGTCAATAATCAGGATTTAAGGTATGTACGGGCGTCATCCATTTTGGTATACGAACATATAATTTTTATTCGGCAAACAAATCCCTGGCCGTTGCCCTAGAGTCAAAATAACCAAGATCTTTAGTTTGAATTTCATTCAAGATGGATGTCACAGCAAAGATGTAGAAGAGTTTGATTTCAAGTTTGGCCAAAAAGGGTACGAGAATGGTGCCGGAAATGAAATCCGGTTTGAATGGACTAATTTTGTATGGAGAGGATTCACCAATATTGAAGGTAATGTGTATTTGTACCCATTCTTATGTTAACTCATTATATCAGGTGATGAATCAACTACTGGCCGAGAAGAGCAACAATACAGTTGTGATGTTGAAATATGTGCTCGAAATCAAGAGTGTACCCCATCGTGCGCCAAGAGAACTATATCTGCCGTAAGTTATCGTGTTTAACTAAAAGAAAGATCATAATTCTCTGAATGACGCCCTCTAGATTGCATAGTCGGAGAGTCGTTCTCCTCTTTGTGAGCAGATTATGATATTAATTTTAGTTAAACATATTAAAATCCATGATTTCATCATTATATTTTTATTTCAGGGAAAACGGAAGAGACGTAACGTACCTGAGTTTGAGGCTTTCGAAGCAAAAGCAGACGAAGGTGTTGATTTTGAACTAGAAGTCTTCCGAACCGAAGCTGAATTGAAAAAAAGATATCAGGAAATCCTTGCCGAGCACGTGAATAACAGCGATAAGGTTGATCTCTTGTTATCAAAAGCAATGGTAACACTTGCGGCTTGTGTTACAATAGCTGTTGGTCTTGTTGGGCTTGGTGCTGGATATCGGTAAGTATAAAACTTTTTAGTTAAACCTTGAACAATTCACCGTTACTGAACATATAATTTATTTAGCCAATTCAAATCGGAAAAAATCAATGGTGGCCTGACTGCGAGAATATTTCGTCGGTTTCCTCCAATGGACCCACCAAAATATTCAATCAATCCAACACTGAAGATTGATCCAATCTCACCAACAGAAACTGTTGATTATGCTTCAACTGAAGTTGCTGATTTTGTTACCACCAGAAGCAACAAATCTGTTTGACGTTGTCTACTTAAACTCCGCTGAGTTTAGTAATTACTTTCACAGCGATAGTATTTATATTTTATATCTATTTAATAAATGCGTTTTTTTAATCTATTTTCTTACATTTTACGAGGTTTTGAGTCGTTTGATTCAGGTTATCGAGGCTACAATTTGACTAACAGCCAGCTTTTAGCGAACAGGTGTTCGACAAATTACAAAAAAATGAACCGTTCGCACAATGTGGTCGGGGTTTGGATATTATTGAAGTGTAACAAACGATAACCTCATTACAAAATTTCCACGAATGACGAAGTTACAAGAGAAACAAGTGTGTCTCTCGGATTGTTTAGTATAGAATTGGGCAGCCTGGGATACCACAACTCTGAAATTTCAAAAACGTCTTGGTAATTAACAATATTATTTATTAGCAGGGCAATTGTTTGAGAGCATTTTTTATAAAATCTGAATCTATGTCGGTTATGATACCCGCAACGTCTCGGAATTCGTCAAAAGAATCGACAAGATAGAGATCTTGCTGCATTTCTGTTATAAGTTTCTGATTTCTTTCCAGAAGTTTTTCTTCAAACGTTCGAATATACAGCTGCAGTTTTTCAGAATAGCATAAGCCACTTTCCAAGCGTCACATGACTTTATATCACATGAAAACTATCATAGAATTCACCAAAACTATGCTCAATGTGACGTTTTCCTGTCGAGTTCTTGAAGCTGGTTCTGTGGATATAACTTCGAATAGAACTGATCTATTAAATACCAAAATAGAAGAGAGCTTTTGTACTTTAATAGGGATATAGAACGTTTAAAATTCTCGAGTATTGTCGATTCTTTGGGGCCCACATTTTGTGCCACGGATTAATATTCCGGTCCTTCGCATATGGCATTGGTTCTCGCTCAGCCTCATTGAAAGACGTTTTTGGATTCAATGAAAATTCTCTCACGTGGCTCATCAAAATCATTTGTTCCAGCAATTTGAATCTTATTTCTGACCATTTCTCGTGATCATATACCAATAGACATGTGGTTACTGTGAATAGCGGACCTTAATTGATACCGATATGATTCGAAGTTCAGTAGATTGAATGTATACCTTGAACCGCAGTTGCTTGGACGATATCAAACTTTGAATTATCAATGAGATCTTTATAAGTTTGATACTGTTTGGTTTGATTTAGAATATAAAGCGTTGACTGGATCAAATATGGGATCAATTTCAAGTTTGATTCCGGTCCACCACCACCACTATCCAAATGAAACTTGGCTTCTGTGGAAAATCGAACTTTTATGGTTTTATACTTTTGCCTCAAAGTATTAAATACCTTCACCGAAACAGTTGTATTTTTATAAATCCATTCCTAGAAGTAATTTGATATCATGAATAAGCCAGTTCACATCAGGTGATACACCACCAGTGGCGTCTCTCATCGTTTCGGTAAATCTGGACAAAATTATTATTCGCTTGCATTGATCAAATCCATCTTGAAGACTCACCTTGCATGTGCCGAAGCATAGAGTGATTCTTGGACATTCAATCCCCAACATGGCAACATTGAATTGCATCTAGTGTTGGTATTTTGTAAGGTTGCGCTTTCCCATTCTGCGCGTGACGAATTGACCCGAATAGCAGTTTGGTGACACTCACGATGAACAAAATTCAGATAACTGACAGTTTCGAAACCAACAGTTTTTCTAACCTGTGTTTCATACGGCTCCACAGTGGACCGTTTGCTAAAGACATAAATACAAAGTAGCTTTTCGGGCTCAAACTTGTATCCTGAACCTTGGGTTATTTACGTTGGAAATCAAAGATTTTTATCTGCGAGCGATAGTCTTAAGCTATATCAATAATGTTATATTAACGTTATGAGAAAAACCCGATCCTTCTCGGCAAATAACACAGACGATATTTTCATCTTTCATGGTCTCGATATCCGTGAGCCATTTCTTAGTATTTTTTTCAAGGGCTTCTAAATCCTTTTTTCGCTTCTCAAGAGCTGCCGCGCGTTTCTCAGTAGTGGTGGCTCTGCGGGCTTCTGAGACGCGTTTGAAAACGATTTTATTATCACGAAGAGCTTCAAGACATTCTTCGGCGAGAGTTCCAATATTTCCTTCAGCAGAAACTTGTTCTAGTCTATGCAGTTCAGGAACACAACTTTCACCAACCAGTTTTTGAATATCAGCATGACCTCGGCATAAACCAGCAAGAATTCTTTTGATTGTGGTTATTAAGGATAGACCCTTTATTTTGACATCCACAAGGCCTCGTCGCGTATACGATGTAAAACTTTAGCCGTGTTATAACCACATTCCTCAAAACAAAAGGCAAAACCGGTTTTGATAAAAGTTCAACCCATTCTTCACCAGCATAGTTTTTATCAGGCAAGGTATTGTCGCGAAGATATTCAATTGCTTGTTGTGGGAGACCACGTTTAAACATAATGTCTTTCAAATGACGGCCACCAGGATTCTCGGGTTTGAGGCCTTTGACGATATCGCAGAAGGATTCTAAAAAAAATATAAATATTGTCGCTTGAGATTTGGTATAGATGGTCCCGAAAATATAAAAAAATACCTAAGTAAACTTGTTTGTGTTGATCGGATCCATCATACGATTTTAAGCAATCCAAAACACAGTGGAAGTGATTGATTAGCTGTTCCATAAGCTGTTCATCGCCGAAAGATAAGAATGGAATCATTTCCATAAGTGAATGAATCACTTGAGGTCGTGATTGAACAAATTCAGAATCGATAGCATTCAATAGAGTTGTCAACTCTTCTTTATCACCTGTATCCATTTCTTGACTGTTAAGGGCGCCCTCTGCTAGCACTCGATTGATAATTACTAAAATATCTTCCACAAGAGGTGCTTCTTCTGCGGCAATACACATATTTAGCATTTGAAGCATTCGAGTTAAAAATCCAAGATGAGGGTTGATAAGGGCGTCCCGACAGATTTTCAATTTTGAACAGTATCCAAGAAGGAGTAAGGATGAGTCTAACAGCGGCCGAGATTTTGAAGAAAGTAATTTTATGCTCGACATACGATCAATTATTGTTTGGAATCCATTCGAGTCTAATTAAAGGGTCATTGCATTTTTGGTTTCAAACCATAATTTAATTTTTAAATGCATACTAATGCATTAACTCTCATTCCTAAGATAAACTTGGCTCTTTTATAAACTTCCTCATCGTCAGAGTTATCATCGTTGAACCTAAATGCATTTGATTATAGTTTATATCACTCTTATTCTTATCAGAGAAAGATTTAAAATTTTATTATCACAATTTGTTTAGGGGCTATATCATTGGAGAAATTGAAATGAAAATATCATGAAATCTTATTTTTGAGCTGCCTATTAGACTTATGGACATATGTAGAATGGGGAAAACTTGAATGTGAATCCATTCAGTGGGAAGGCTATGATTCTTTACCTTATAACATAATGGTAAATTCCCAGAAATCTTAGAGGTATATTTGCGTACTTTCTTTTTTTAGTCAATATATATTTCTTTGGTTATTGGGTTAATGATCATGGCAATTTTACGAATTCAATGCCGACGTCCCTATCATTTACTTTTACTATCGATTCTCAATATCACCCGTAAGTGATTCGGTTCGTATCATTTAACATGAATGAAATGTTAGCGTTAACTTTTCCATTCCACTCACGTTATTTTTGGCGGTGCTATAGAAATCATTTTTTTCAGTGATGATGATTGGATTTATGTTCACTTTGGCTTCCGTTTTATTGAAGATCTATATAATTTTTATTGGCCAGAGAGACCTCAAACATGCTGGGCAGCTTAATATATTACCATCACCGAAAAACTGTCTCATTCGTAATTCAATATTGATAACGCTAGGGTAAATTAAAAGTTATTCTGAGAAATCTTATGAATTTTAAGATATTCCATCGCTTGTGGTGGAAGCTCATCAGTAGCGATCGTCTGGCTTATTCGATTACAGGTTAGTTCCAAATGCGAATTTTGGATAACGATAATGTCTTGTCCGGTTTGGTACTTATAATTCAGGTTGGTTATATCGAAGAGCAGCTTTCAACATAACCTGAAATATTTACTTACTTTTCAATAAATTCTTCTGTTGCTTCGCCCATCAGACCTCTCATTCTGTAAACTACTCTCATTGGAATATTCTTATCATGTGTTGCCAACCAGATTTTATTGTAGACGTCAACAATCTTTGATACGGTTATTTCGCCACTAATCTTTTTTCAGCTTCTAGGACTAGATCTATGACTAGAACAAACAAAACCCTGATAGAAACTCTTGTATTGAGAATAAACCTAACTTTAAATCCAAATGCATTATTTTTCCGTCAACAAGTAAGTCCATCATATTATCATCTTCAAGAAAAGAATGAAGTTCTGTATCACGACAAATCTTAAAGAAAAGTAACGCACTTATTTCGATCAGTCAATCCGCTTATGACATCAGCTTTGAAAACCAACCTTATTTTTTACATCTCGCATAACTATCCCGACAGATGATCCGAGATAAGGATTATGCAACATTCGACCCTGTAGAAATTCTTCTTGTTGAGGATCCTTATCAAGTTGTAGATTGAAGTTTTTATCGCCAGTATCATCGGGTTTGATAACTTAAATTTATGTGAAATAAAGGCTACATATGTAACATATAAAGTTCACTTTTGAACCCTCTCATCTGACTAACCTGAACAGAGTCTCTCAAAAATGAATTGTGGAGTTTGTAAATCGGTTAGATTAAAATGTGAAATTGTGTCAAAGCAAGTTCGAATAAAATCACGTGTTTCTTCCTCACTTCCAGAAGTCAAGATTTCCAATAATTCGAGCAATCCAATTTGTGCATTTTCAATAGCCTTTGATTAGTTTTATTACTACGCTGACGCTCATTTCAGGGCCGTCATTCCATAGCAAAAGGGTACATAAGAAGCAAAATAAAAATACCTGAGTTCGAAGAAGGACCAATCGACATAGAGAAAGATATCCTCTTAGGATTGGTTGAATCAAGCCGTTTGTCGATTGGACAGTAGGTTGGTTTTTGACCAAAACTTTTAGAATTCGGACAATTTGATCAAGAGATAATCCTAGTCGCATGTCTGCTGATGATTGCTGATTGGTTGCAGCCAGATCAATTTCTTGATTTTCAAGTTGACAAATTGACTTTGACAACAGATCGCCGAAAATTGACATAATATAGTTTGTTATTGCGATATCGGGTTTTGTGTTGGCGGCTAACTCGTGATATAATTGGAGAAATTCGTAGCCAGACTCACCAGCGTCCTCAACCTGTTCAAGATAGATGCTCATCAGGCGGAAAATATCTGCTCGACGTGTTTGAGATAAGCCAAGCATGACTTTGAAAGGTTTCAAAACAAGACTCATTGACCAATTAGTAAAGAGTATGAATTTGAAAACGACCCTGAGCAAACTTGTTTTCGTGCTGCTTGGGACCATCTACAGAACAAAAGCCTCGGGAGCCACAAGCTCTCTGGCGATTCGTCTGGACTTTTTCTCAACTTTGGGGTATTATCTTTCCATTGATCAAAGTATTTTCTCGCCAAATGCAAATCAGGATCCAAAACCGATTTCAGATTCTTTAGTCGATTTTGAAGCCACTGGTCAAAATGATGGCTCGTGTCACCATTTTGCCAGGCACCATAATTGATTGGCATACCGACAAGCGATTCAAAAACTTTATCAAGGTTATTAAAACACAACCTCTTTCGTTCAAAAAACTTTGATAACGATTAGAACAACTTTTTCCTTGGTCTTCATCAATACCAAGATCTGACTGCTGCTTTATAATTTGCAGACATGGTAACAAAACGCCATTGACAATTGAAACTCCCTTATTTTTATCTTTACAAAGATCTGAAGCCTCCATGAAAACAGCTTCGAAATGTTTACAAAAATGATGCATTATATTTCGCCGATAAGCAGTTAATCAGAAATCATGGTTATATTATGATATGCAAACGGGCCTAGAGCAGCTTTCAAGCGAGTTTCCCATCCAATGTCTTTATGTTTCAAAGTTTCCTTCAAAAGTTCCAAGTCATTTCTTACCAATCCTGCCAACTGTGGATTTCGCTGATTTTGAATAGCGGTATGGATGATTCGCTGTCTAAGCTCATTTCCCAACTGAGCTGACGCTTTTTCAGAACCACGAACGAGGCGACAGAGAGCTCGGCGAACGAGTGATCTAAGTTTAGCACTACCCAGCGAAAGAGGTGCTTCTAAAAGCTTCAAAACCATGTTGGATTCTATAAGACTTTCTCGAACTGGATTCAAAGTGGAAAGAGCTCGTAACAATAATACGGCATTTTCTGCTCCGTTTACGGCACATCCGTAGCAATTCGATAATTTATTCGTAAAAACGATTTCGCTGCTTTCTTCAAAGGCGTGTCCAAGCTCTTTATTGGTCCGTTTTTCATATTCCATCAATTGAACGCGATTCGCGATCAGGTTGCGAACGGTTGTGATGATTTCATTAAACGATGTTTTACACTCGCCATACTTTTGTGCTAATGCCGATGACTTTAGTCCAGTTGTCAAGCAATACTCGCTAAAGGCTAAATCAAAAGATGAGATAAGCTCTGGTCTTGACAAGACAGACGGTAGAGAGCGAACACTTATTTGAAAACTATCCTTGGGTGAAGTATCATCTTTTTTATCTTCGTTGAATTGAATTTTCTCCAACTCTTTTTCAAGCTGACTTCTTTGCTCGGTCAACTTTATCCAAGTAGTGCTACTTTTTTCAAGGAATTTCTTAACCTCAATTTCCGCACGACGGCGCTCTTCCTCATTGTCGACCGGATCTGCAGTGGTACATGGTCGACTGATTATAGTCCATTCAAATTTTGCATATCGACTGTATCCACATTCAACACACAAATACGGATCCCGTTCATCATAGTTGATATGCCTGCATTTAACACATTGAAAAACATTTTCACCGCAATTGTTACAAATACCAGGATTTGATTGGACAGTATTTGAGCAGCGCGGACATGTGAGAGTCTCTGGCAAAACTGCAGACTCGTCAATTCCGAATTCTGTGATAATATAAGTTGCTTTTATGGGAACTGAAAAATGAACGGTGACGTCGGTCTGATTTGGTTCAAGATCAATTGACTTTGCTTTCAACCAGAAATCACGTTTATTCTTTTATGGTTATTAACTTTAATTTTCATCAACCCTTATGGCAACATTCTGGGACTATCACCGAGCGTGTTTCACGGAAACAAAATCCAAACAAAATGTTATATCTTTAGTGAAGACGTATCTTCAACCCACAACGTATCTTAATAGAATTGATATTCAGAATAGTTGTGTTGGTTTTCGTTTCCAACACGTATTTGGATTATGTTTCGATCAATCACGCTCGGTGAAGTTCTCAAAATAGAAGTTTTGAATTTGTTTCCGCGAAACACGGTGGGTGATATTTCCAGGTTTTGAATTTTGTTTCCGGTTGAAATAACCATACTCTTAAGCTCAATGATTGGAACAGATGTTCTGCTAGTGTAATAAATTGTAATTGAATTTATCTGTTTTGACCTCTTTGAATCAGTTATCTTAAGATTTATTCTGTCGATCTCTTGTCCATTTTGAAGCTTATACACTTGTGCTCGAGTCGTGAATTTACACGAATCACGTTTTGAAGTGCTCAATCGCGAGCTAGAAAAGGTTTCTTTCTGGGTATTACAGGCCATACAAGGCTCGGATTCAACATAAAAGCCACCAAAAGATAGCTGTTCAGAGAGACGGGAATAGAGTGCTGCATTGGAATGAGTTGCAAGAGAATGCAACTGCTTGTCAAGTGTGTTTGCAACTAATGTACCGTATTGTTCTACAAGGGTGTCTTTAAGGTCACTTTTGATTGTGAAATAACCCAATAAGTCAGTGTATTGAATTGCCCGCTTGCCATACCCAGTGGATAATACGAAGAGATTCCACAATTTTTTGATGAGAATTTCTCTTTTCTCACTTGATGCTTCTTGGAAGATAACCTTCAAGAGATTATGAGCTGCCCAGCGAACATTTTCGTCATCGGAGAAGAGGAAAAATTTCAAGAATTTTAGATTTGCAAGCTCGACTCCATCACCAGTGCCAATTAGATTGTCGACAAAATTATTTTTTCGCTTCTTTTTAGATTCACTTTCTGACACAGTTCTTTTACTTTTAAGTGAACCATTACTACTAGCTGCGATATTGGCATTTGATGCTGTTGTAGTAATTGCCATTTCGATGAGTTGTAATATTTCACGGTTACAACACTCAATTTTCAGTGCCAGATTTAAAAGTAACTCTGCTATCCATTTTTCACTTTCTGCGAACTTTTGCCATGAGACAATTCTTCGCTTTGCAATATCAATTATTGATTTTAAATTTTCAAAAATTTCCGCAATTTCATTATAGCTGCATACTTCAGTTTCCTTGTGAATCTTTTCTATACTTTCAAGATATTTCGCCAGTTTCTGTTGATCACGTCGGCTTCGATATTTCTCTGGCGATGAAACCATCACCAGTGCAAGCTTTCGGGCAAAGTGGCGAAGTCCAGATGGGAGTGTATCACAGACAAGTAGCCCGAAAATTGAATTGACCAAGTGTGGAGAATATTCTTTATTTGTGCAAACTTTACTGATTTCCAAATATTGAAGACATGCAATGAAAACTAATAAGTTGTTATCGTCATTTAGATCAACATTATTTTCCGCCAAAGGATAGAAATCTCTCGGTAGGAGACATGATCCCTCTTCCTTTGCCACCAAGTCACCTGATTGGACTTCAATTTCGACATAATTCATAAAACCAGAATGTTTTTCCATAGTATAACTGATGATAATTGGTTGTAAATCAGTCAAGGTATAGTCTATGATATATTTTACGATTTTTTCATCGCCAATGAGAATGTGATTGAGTGTAAATAATGAAAGGAAACGAGATTTTGGCATTTCAATTTTGATTTGCTTAGTTGAGTTTTCGATCTTAAGACGATTTTCCGAAAATGTCGATAGTCCGAATAAATCGTTTACTCGAATATTCTGATCAATCGAAAAAATGAACTCTTTCCTTAATCAAGAAATCAACAATAAACTCCAAAAGTGAGACTTCTTCAATGTCGTCAATATCTATTGAATGAATGGTATGTATGAGTAATTGACATAGCGCAACGGAGAGTTTATTCGACCGTTGATCGTTTTCTGCTTTTTGATTTGTCATCTCGATAAGTTTTTTAGCCATTTCCATTCGGAATGATCTAAGTCTTTCTTCACTAAATAGAACATCAAGTTCAACTTTCTTTGGTGGCGGTGGTGGTGGCGCTGTTCCCCCTGTCGATGACTCAGAGTCCAATCTATTGGTTGAACTTTGTCCAGTTGAGGTCATTCTTTGTCTGACTCCGTGACTACCTCCTCTCTGTGATTGAGTAAGGGCAAATGCAAAATCTACCAGACTCGCTGGATTTTGATCCATTTCCATCATTTGTTGAAGTGATTCTTCAGATAAATCTTTTATGAGTTCAAAAGTTACTTCAAAAAATTTATGAAAATTTTTACAAAAATCTTTGAAATTTTCCTGGAATTTGTAAAAGGGTAGATAATGCATTCATATCAGGTATTGATACAACGACTTGTTCATTTGGATCATCCAATTGACCAATAATATCATCTTCAGTGGGGGCGCTATAATCGTCTTCGTCGTCATCATCATCTTCATCGTCGTCATCATCCTCATCTTCATCGGCATCAGTCTCATCATCTTCATCATGATCGATATCTTCAAATTGATTATCATTTTCCTTTTCAGCTGCTGATGACTCATCAAATAATACTTCTTCATCATTGGTGGAAGCGTGTTGAAAAAGATTGAGTTTTTCATTGAGTCTCTCTAGCTTTTCCATTGCTTGCATAGCTTCAAAAATAGCATCACGTGCCCCAAAATTAATAAAACTTTGCTCCAACGATAAAAATCCACCAATTAGATCAAACGAAGCAGGTTTGGGGACAACAAGAGCGCCCAAAGTCAAAATAAAAACCAATTGACGAGCAAGCTCACGGTAATTTTCACATCGAGGATAAATCACTGAACGATGTTTAGCATTTCCTTCGTTTTCCATTCTACTTAAAAGTCTAATTTTGAACATAAAGGACTTTGTATTAAGCTGTTATAAGATTTGGTGTAAAAAGATTTTTGCAAATCGTGGTGAAAAAATTAGACAAGCCTGAGGAGTCTTTGAAATTCTGAAGCAAGGTGGAAATAGAAATCGATGCATTCTGGGCTTGCCATGTGGACTCTAAATGTTGCCGTCCTATACATTCCAATAGTGAAAATCTTCTGTACAATTAATGAAAGTGAGCTCCAATCATAATGAGATTCCAAGTCAAAGCTATGGGCAACAAGCATGTCTCTCTTTTGAGAAAATCCGACACTAGATGGCAACAACGAAGCACAACTTTGAAGACTTTCGAGATCAGCATGCTCGTGGTCAAGATAATCCCATGTATTTTCAATACTTTCGGCGCGCTTTATTAATTTTCAATTTGTTATCTTATCAGGTCTTTCGAGAAAATAAAAAAATGAGAAAAACAAAAACCTTTTTGAAAACCGACCTTAGCAGGCTTGGTAATGAGGTTGGAGCACAAAGCGTAGCATTCAATCACTTTTGAGTCAAAGATATCATCACTTGTGATTGGACCATTTCTTATAATTAGGCTTTGATTGGCTAAGAATGAATTGTTCTCACTGGCTGCTTCAGCTTCGATCAATCTTTTGCTTTGTCCAAACACTTTTATAGCTTCAATAATGACACGTTGGTCTTGATGATTTGAAGGGGCGAATGTCATATTAACTTTTCCATTAAATTCTAAAGATTCTTTCGCTGTGAAAACTATGTCGACCCATTTTGCTCTACTGATATCAACAAACGGAAATTGTCTAGATCCAAATGTCACGTGAGGGGGAACAACTTCCGGTCCGTTTTGTCCAACATGAACTCTGACACCTCGGATTATTCGATTTCTTGCTGCCTTTATCTGGATCGAAAAACCACCACGCCAAGCGACATATTGCGATTGCGATGATTGCGACGGTGCCAAACGCTGCTTGAGCTGGTTTTTATTGTAGATACGAGCAAGTTGGGGTGACGAAAATTCAACCTCTTGAATGTGTTCACAACTTTCAAAGAAGTTAATTGGAAAACAATATTCCAAAGTGTTTTGAACCTTGGCATCGCTTTCAAAATGATGTCTGACCAATAAGAATATAATCGAGAGGACCAATAAGGAGCTATTACGAGGATAATTTTGAAAACGAACCTTAGTACGTTTCATTTGATTGTTTTCAATCATCAGATTTCGCCACTGGTGAGTTTCATTCTCTTTATCTCCATTCAATATCCAACCACGAAGGGCACCATCTTCACTCACTGCCAAAAGAGATGTTTGAACTTTAACGTTGTCACGGAAATTGTGACATGTTCCAACTAAATCAAGAACAGATCTTTTATCGTACAAAATTTCAAGATTGATCTTACATTGGTTTTCAAAAAAATGCTTCATTTCAATAGATGTTTGCTATTTGATTAATGCAATCGAATAAGAAGTGAGATATCAATCGAAAACCGACCTGAGTCCTTTGGGAAGTTATAATGGCAATGTTAGAACCATAATTGGCTGTGACAATACCCGGATGGCCATTTACATCAGTAAAATTCCTCATGTAATTAAGTTTTTTTTCTGATCCTGAATCAGATGACTCTGATGTCGACGTACTCGTCTTCAATGCTCCTCGATATTTCTTTGATTTTGTTCCTTTTGAACCTTCCGATGATGGGGTTTGAGATGTTAATGAATTCTTTGGCGAGATTGGCTTCAACCAGACACCATTTTTAGCAATTCCAAAAGTTTTTTCTGGATCATCGGGATTTTGACTTACCTCAATATTTGTATAACAGAATGATTTGTATACATTTGGTTCGGTATTGATTGTCAAAAAGAGTGATTCAGTTGGTAACGAATAATGAATGCAGATACCATTTCCAATGACCGCAGCGGTATCAATACTCTCCAAATGAAATTCCGTGTCTGAATTTATCTTAAGCTCGTATTTTGAACGAAAATTTACTACTAGTATTAATGATTACTGGCCACGAATTTCGGGGTGATAAATTGAATACCAAAGAGGTGAACTGACTCAAATCAAGCTTTTGGTCGGAAACGTTCTATTGACAAGATATTCACAAATACGACGCAACTTTTTTGCATTAGCTAAAAACCCACCTAAATAGACTTCGCCATGCTTTTCTGCTTCACATCTTTCGTCAAGTACTTGAATAAAAATTGCACCTTCGTTAGTCAATGCCAAAAGATGCAGTTTTCCATTCCGAAAAAAGAAAGTAGCATCAACAAATGAACCAACAATCACTTTGAAATTATAAATGGGAGAGATAATATCTTTTGAAAAATCGTAGATTTTTATATTTTTGTTAGAAACAACGGCCAAAATCGTAGGTGAATTCGGTGCCCAAACGATCGAAGTGATGAAACAGCTTGACGAAAAATTCAAATTCAATGAAAATTGACGACCGAAAGAACCATTTCGAATCATTACGATTGTGACATCACGGAGGGAACAAACAGCAATATTCTCGGAACAATGAGATACTGCTAATGACGTCACCGGTATTGCCAAATTCGTTGAAGATTGTTTTGAAACAGCCATTTGTGACGAACGAGACTTCTTTGATAACAATGATGAAAGTCCCAAAAGCGATAATCTTGATTTGTCATGAAGAATGATCAAATAAATTTCCTGATTATGAGTCACCAGACCAATATATTTTCGTTGAGTAACATTCTCTGTAAGAATCTTTCTGATAGCCGTATCTCCACCAAAAGATGGTTTTACATTTGCCAATGCACCTTCGTTCGTTTGAAATTCAGCCCGAACATATGAATTATACACGACGGACTTTTTATTTGTCCGATAATCTGATAACAGCTCATTTGCTTTAGTTTCTCCCTGATCTCTTTCTTTCGATGGAACAGATTTTTTTTTCAAATTTTCTTTTATCCAATTTTCAAAAACTTCACCAAGAGTTATTACCATATCAGTGCATAGCTGTTTATCAAGATTTTGATTGATTTTAACTTTTGTACTGCAACATTTTGCACTCTGATTCAAATTTGACTTTCAATTAATTCAATTTTAATTCTAAAATGAAACGTATTTTTGGGAAAATTGAAACTATCCTTGGAATTGCTAGTTCTTGGCTGTAGTGCTTGGCACATTCCGACTTCCCGTTCTTCATTTTCTGCACCACAATCACAAAAAAATGATGAAAATTTGGCATATGACATGGAGTGTCCTTTGTGGCATACGAGCGCACAAATTGAGCATATACCAACAGAATCGTACATTTCGCAAGTATAACAATGATACCAATGTTGATTTTGAAAGTCTCTTCTAGTTGTAGTGTATGTACAGAGCTTTGAATCAAGCTCGTTATCATTCTTGGTTGTGCTCAACAGCTCGGAAGGAATAACTCGATCAGTCAAATCACAACACTTTGCGACATCGATAATATAACTCAGCATTTTTATGAAATTTTTATTTTCACGAAGTTGATTGATTGAATTTTGATCATTATCAGCCGATTTTTCCTCGGAGACCAAATTAACGATTTGATCTTTAACCCAACCAAAAAGTGCCGAATGTGGCAATTTAACCTCTGAATCGCATTGATTCGCACACTGAATCAATAAATTGAATAATGATGAGTCATCGTTTTGAGACGAATCTTTCTTTTCGTTTTTATTTTGAGATTTTTCTTCAAGTTTCATCAAACCATTATCAAATATTAAATCTTTCAAAATAGAAGTTGGTAAGAATTTGATCAATTGATTCGCTTCATCAGAATCCGTTTGAAAATTTTCCCATTTTTCGATTGCTTCAAGACATAAATTGGTGACTTCTTCATCAAATAAATCCTTCATTTTTTCTTCAATGATGGTGCGATGTTTCTTCAAATTGTTGAGGAAAACGAGCGCCATCTGCTGTGGATGATTAAAAATGAATTTGAGAATTTGTTTTATATCACCAATTTCAAGTTTATCAAAAATCAAATCGTCTTCGGCTTCGCGGATAAGCTTTCGAAATGACGTGAGAACTGTTGATCGGTTTCAAATATCCGTAATAAAAATATGCGTTTTCGAGAATAGTTTGAAACCGACCTTCTTCAAGATTATGTTCGTCATTTTGAGTAGTATTCAAATTGCTAAACTTGATTATACATCCGACAATACGATGAGAAATGTGAGTTTGATAATTTTCAATTTGCGAAAATAAGTCTGCGACATTATCAAAAAGTTCGTCAACATTATCGTGGCTGAATGCCAGCGAAGATTTGAATAATGCATTTGCTGTTTCGAAACTTGGCGAAAATTTTTGTCTTTCTTCTGGTGAAGGATTTCCCATTGCTTCGCACATTATATTCAAGATGTTGCAAATATAAATATTTTCGAATCGATCATTTGGATGTGAGGCCAAAACCGTAAAAATAGAAGTTCCATTTGAACCTTCAGGAATAAAATATTCTGCTTTAAAGGCCGATGATTGGTCCATTTCTGATTGAACTGGTTTTAATATGGGTAAATTCGGGGCGAATCGACCAAAGGGAATGAATAACTTGACAACTGATGATGGTAAGTTCTGATTGGCTGAACTGATGGCCAGTTGGGAGGAAAGTACTCGTTCACAGATTGAAACAATTTTCCCGAAATTTTCCATCAGGAAATTTTTAACTGTGGGGCTTTTTGATGACGTAATCTCTACAAGAGTAATCGTAAGCAACAATAGGTCAACTTCTTCCACATTAAAAATGGAAGTGACGTATTCAATAAGGAAATTGACACGCTCAGAATCTGCCTTATCATCTCGCTCTTCGGATTGGTCGGATGATTTCGACGAATCACATAGTAGCATAACCAGTTTTGATTTTGTTTCAATTTTGAGTTTCGAAATAATTCTTTTTGCCAGAATTATCAGAACAATAATATTAGGATTTGATGTTTCATTTTTCTGATTTATAATTGACTCAACAATAATTGAAAACATTTCGTCCAAACTATCAAATTGAGACTTTGCGAAATTCAGGATCCATTGATAACTACATTTAAATCTACATTAAAAAACTCTTATCTGTCAATATTGTAAATAAATTCAAAAACCAGGAACTGTAACTGTCTTTTGTAAATAAAAAATCAGACTTTTTTTATAAGTACATGGTCATGATTTTTTAAGGGCAAAAAACCGTCAATTTTGGAGAAAAATCCAGCATGGCTGATTTACTTTGCTTACTGTGTGGACATTGATGCCACGCGGATTTTTTCATAAATGATGGATGTTTCAAAATGTAGCAGATAGGGACTAAACAAGGGTTTCGACGATCCGAGGATGGATTCGAGAATTATTCCTTGAGATGATCGATAGCAAGTGAATTAGGATTTCTATTTTCAGTCCAGAGAAGGGATGATATTGCTTGACATGGAAGTGATTTAATTTCGTCAAAGTTTTCTTCTGAATGACTATTGGTCAAATGCTCTTCGAGCTTAGAATACAGCAATTTTGTATAATCTTCTGGTTTTTCACTTATCAAATGATCAAATAATGAAAGCATTTGAATAGTATTGTATGTAGACATAGTTGCAGCACTGCAAAGATTTAAAAACAACGATTCGGCAAGTTTCAACTCGGCATCTGATTGGTCAGATTGATCGAGCATAATGAGAAAAATTGTGAATCCAAAAGTCACATGTTTTCCCAGCTGTGTTTCGATGGCGGAAATGGATTCAATTTTGTTCACAATATAGTCGTAAAACCATTCTGTTTTCTTGTCCTTAAAATCATGAGTTCTGAATCATATACCGAAAGGCCGTTTTCATGGTCGAATTCTCGTACGATGAAATTACCTGAACGGACTGATAAACATATCTTGAAAGCAAAATGAGGCTAAATTCACTCGAAAAATCTGTTGGGATATCAGACATGATGAGTTTGAATTCATTTGGCGTGAAACTAACGATTGATGGAAATAAGATGCTATCATGGTTTCAAAATTGCTGAAAGATGTTTTCTGTCAATCAAACATCCACGTGCAAGTTTATCTGAACATGATTTTGAAACCTGCCTCATACACAGTGATTTAATTGTGGTTAAACTTGAATTTGATCTAAGTCCAGACATGACATCAAGTGATTGAATTTTCTCAATATCACACCCAATTCTAGAGATGAGTTTAATTTGAGAAACAGACAGTGAACCAATACAGTAATGATGACATATTTGACCCAACACTTTTTTGATAATCTTAATTCTTTTAAAACTTGAATCTGAATGACCCAAGGATTCAGTTCCAAACAGATTCTCCAGAGCCCCATCTTCCGGATCATCAATGGTATCATCGTTGGTTTCAGTATCATTTTCGTCAGTGAGAACTCCCATTGAGTCGAGATCGTTTTCCGATCTTATCTGTGCGCACAGCTGGATACATAAATTCAAACTCGATTGGATAAAGTCATCGGAGATAATCTCTTTTTGTGTCTCAAAATCAGAACAACTAATCATGCTTATATAAGCTCCAATAATTGTCTCAATGAATTCTAGATTGTTTGAATTTTGGTTACAATGGCGGCGCAAGTGAACAGCAATATCGGGAATGACTGACTGAATTTGATTGGCTGCTGTCGATCCAAATTTTTTTGTAAAAGCACAAATCATTTTAGTCAAATATTTTCCACTTTTTTGGTTCAAGTATTTCCAGTGAAAATTTTATCAAGCATAGAAACTTTGAAGTTTAAAATTTTGAACCGTACCTTTGAAGCTTTTCAGTTTTTAAAATGCATGTTGCCAGAATCAATTCTTTTGAGATTGATAAATGAGCAGAATTAGAAGAAAATGCTTTGATAAACAATACACATATAAGCTGGTATTGATGATTTTCCAAATTTGATTTCAGCAATTTTAAAATGATTTCCAATTGGTTCTTAAAAACGATTTATATGTTATCCACATCGAGTCATTTTCGAGAAAATAGTTGAATTTGATTTCCGAAAATTTTCGATCGCTTTCCTGATTGAGATCAAGATTATTTTTATTATCAAAGAATGAAATTCCAAAATCATGTTGGCCATCGGAAATATGTTCGGTTTTTGGATATTCTTTCCAGCTTTGAATAATTAATCTGAGTTCTTTATTCCACGCACTTGCTTCATTATTTTTATACGATGTGTAGTATGAAATAATTCCGTATAAACAAGGAATATGATGTTTTGACTTTGAATTGTCGGTTAATAAATTGAAAATATAATTGATAAATTTATCATTTTCTTTATAATTTAAATTGAATAGGGAACAAAGTGCCAAAACAATAATTTGATCATTTTCTTTTTCATCAGAACATGGCTGGATACTATTCAATAATGGCTTGAATCTTTTTTCGACATTACCCTTTTATAAAGTTCAAGGCATTTTTTGGTCATAAATCAGAAAAAAAGTCATCATAGATGGCGCAAACATTAGAGTTGAGTGAATAGGCTTTGATGAACTTTTACCCTTTCCTTAACAACTGTTTGGGCTAATTCTGCCCACGTAGGACCCATTTGGGCCATATCATCGGGCATTTTCATTAGTTCTGGCGGTTTCGATTTCTTCTCTTTATTTATCTGAATTATTTTCATTACAGAATATTGTAAGTATAGTGAGTAAAGTGACTAGATCTCTCTCCTTCAACAGTATTTAGATGAACTGTCATTTTTTTATTTTCGGTAACTCGACTGAATAATGAATCATTCTGATAAATATGACTCACCGTTTTCGGATTGTCAAACGTCATCGAAACAGGGAAAAGTGACTAAAATTGACTTTTCTCAGAGATAAAATCGGAATTTAGAGAAAACTGACTTTTTTTGAATTTAAGAAATTATTCGAAACGGAGAGAAATAAAAAATTAAGAATGGCACATGATAGGGAATGGAAAAATATTGTCGAAGACGCTGAAGAGACCACAAAGGAACTTTGCGAAAAATATTACGAAGGAAAATGGACTTTCACTATTGAAATTCACAAAATAAAGATTTTGAGAAATTATTATAAATCTTTAAATTGTAGATCGAAAATCCGTTCAAAGTTATGGATCAAAAAAGACATCAAATAACAAAACTTTACTCGGACGATGCAATTTTAGTTTACGAAGGAAATAAGATAAAAAGCTCGAAAGAAATTGGTGAATTTTATGGGAAAATGCCATCTTCGAGTCATCGCGTGACAACATTAGATGCTCAACCTATATCACAAAAAATGTTAAATGGAATTAGTTCTGTTCTCGTATCAGGAAAGAATTCATATGATTATCCGTGTACTTAGGTTCGTCTACATAGTCATTAACAAAAGGCAGACTTTAAAAGATCTCTATCTCAGATAGAGACTAACTGAATTGAGCATTTGAAAATTGAATCATTCCAAAGCTTCGGGTACAGTGAAATGGAACGCTTCTGGTGGGGGTCCACCTCAGGTCAAATCATTTACTCAGGAAAATTTTATAATATAGAAAAGTCAATAAACACACATGAATAACACACCATCCACGGTTTTAGAGAGATTCATCCGTAGTTTTATAAAATCTCTCACAGCATATGATTTTATCAATGATCGAGTCGAATTGGTTAATTGTATCGGACACTGTTCGTCTCTGTAACTCTAAAATATTGAACTGAAAAACATGTTTTTACGACAAATAACCAAATGAATTTGGTGTTCTAAAAGTTCTGTGATACATAACGCGGTTTCGAAGTTCTTTGGAATTAACTTGTAAACGCATCATCATATTTTTTGAGCCAGGTTTTCTACTGTTAGCTTTATTAATTGATGGACAGTGAGAATTTTTGATTCTAGTTTTGATTAATCGTGTTTTTAGTCAAACTTTGTGTACTCATCCAAAATATATACCTGTAACTGTTTATCATTATTTGAATGAGAAAAAGTCTGTTCCTTTTTTTAGAAGGTTTGAAATCGACCGATGTCAAAGCGGCCGGTGTTGCTGAAAGCGGTCGATGTTTGTATGAATGAGGTGTTGCCAAGTTAATACTATTTCCAAGTTTACTATTACCGACTGATACGCATAACATTCATGTTTAGTATTGGGTGTTGCCATTAATAATGTGACCATTTCGACTTCGAATTTTTTCGAATTTGTTTTGAATGGTCATTTTTAATATCATTTTGACTTCGAAGTTTAACGCCCAATATATCATATATTATATATGTTAAACCGATCTGATTTGTCTACTTTATCGTTTTTTTTTCGATGACGTCCTTTCCGGTCAAAATGACCTTCGGCAGCATTAAGAATTTGACTGAATCAGTTAGATACCGATAATATATATTTAAAATATCATATAATACTGTAGTGAGTGTTTAAATCTGACCACGATTTGAAACTTGAACCGGTAATACAGCCTGAACAAACCGATCACATTTTTGGAATAAGCGTAGTCGAAATAATGAAAAATGGTTTCACATATTATATGTGACATATATTATATGTGACATATATAATTTGTATTCACTCTAAGAAAATTCCACCTCACTGAATTGTACCTAGCCATGTTTTCGATTTGCAAATGTAAAAAAATACGTGTTTATAAGATAATAATGTTTCCAAGTTAACTATTACCCCGTGGACAGTCAACTTTCACCTATGAGTCGTCTCTTAAACAAATTAGAGTTAGACCAAGTGGGTCACTCCAATGCGTGAACTTTTTGAATCAAGTCGATCTTGATTTCACCATATTCTAGAGCCATGGAGAGACCGTACGGGCGTACATTCGGGCAACTCCGGAAACTTAGCCTTGAAATTATTTATGTTCTTTCATTTTATGTGGTTTTATTTTACAATTATTTGCAGAGTTTACAATTCAAAATATACATATCGCAATTAAATGAACAATTATAAAGACAGAGAATGATGCAAGTCACTTTTATCGTGGATTATGCATGTATATTGAAAAATGAATATTTAACATTTAATGGGAATAAAGGGAATTAATATCAGGACTTGCTCACATATGAGAGGAAGAGGAGGACAACTCTCCGAATGTACAAAATAGAGGGCGCCATTTACCCTAATCATGATATTAATCAACTTTAAGGTATTTATAAAGATGTGGAAGATGCGAAGCGGTAGCTATTGTGGAAAGAAAACAGCCCTTTTATTGACAGTTTTGATCGAATATGCTTGGTAGCCAAGTGAAGTCCGATTGAATGTATTCTGCCCAGCAGGGCATCCATCTTGGGAGCTCGTCAAATCTGTCTTTATAGTTGGCAACAGCTCTCCAGATGACGCTGTTTTGTATTTCTGGGAACTGTTCGATAGCTCGTGGCAGAAAGCGAAGATTTGATTTGGAACAAATGTTCGCAACTATTTGATCTTTCAGGGCGGCAAAAGTTTCATCATCGATCAGACCTTAATGATGATAATAGTATTACCATAAATTATAGTCCATAATACACTGGTTGTACCCTTAAATCAGGCCGAGAGTGTATTTTAAAAAGAAGCCTTTCATAACTTACCGACAAATTGGTTGTCTGAATCACCATTGGTTAAAATGCTATGAGTTGCTGGTTGAGCTGGAAATGGGGAAACACTTATAAGTTCAACCCCGGCTGAAAA
>SCLD01121883.1:0-26510 GCA_004367895.1 Oikopleura longicauda
TTATAATTCATTGTGTATCCAGTTATTTTCGTAAACTTTCTCTTTTGGAGCTAACTCTTCTAGAATATCCCTCCTTTCTAATAAAACCAACGCTTCTTTCATTGCAATCTGTGGTGGCCATGGAGAAATCCTAAAAAATGGGTTAGGATGACTCAAGCGGTGTGATTCATACCGTATGAATCATACTATAGTTTGTCTTAAGGATATCATCCTCAGCGCAATTTTTGGCTCGTGTATCTGTAGCGATTAAGAGGTTAGTTTTCGGCGAAAAAGATGCTATTCTAAAGGGGTCTTAATATAACTGTCCCATTTTTATAGAATCGAAACTTATATAACTGTCCCACCTTTTTCACCGGTCCCAATCTAACTGTTTTATTTTTTTTCATCGACCCTAATAAACTGTTCCGTTATTTCCACGTTATAACTGTTCCAATTTTTGTACCAATCCTAATACGTTATATTGGGACCGATTTAGAATGTGGAACAGTTATATTAGTTCCGGTGGAAATAACGGAACAGTTATATTAGGACCAATGAAAAAGTGTAACTGCTATGTAAGGACTGGAGAGAAAAGTGGGACAGTTATATCAGTTTCGATTCAATAAAAATGGAACAGTCATATTTGGAACGGCGAAAAAGTTGGACAGTAATATTAGAACCGGTGAAAAAATGGGACAGTTATATTGGGACTGGCTCTATATGCAATTCAATTGTATGGCTGTTAAGACTTGAGCACCATAAATCAAGAAACAAAAATGCGCTGAGCATGGTACCCTTAAACTTACTTGATTTTACTATATTGATGTACAGTCTTTACTAGTCTATATTTTTCTGTATAACCATGAACATTCATTTCAACATTTTCAACAATGATATGGGAAAAATCTCTTTCTAGTATATCTTCAATTTTTAAATCTTCAGTTTTGTCATATTTCCAATTATCACATTCTTCAAGAAAACGAGAATTTCCGGTTTGTGCCGCTTTAGTAAGTTTTTAACCCCTATCTTGGACATTTTGGGAACGCTGTGGAGCGTCATTTGTGGACAAAAAATCCACAGTCGCTTTTTTCGAACTGATGACGTCATACAAGGTCCGATTTTTTTGTTCCAAGATTATCCAAACTAGGATAGTAAGACTATGTGTATGGGAACGTCGTGGAGCGTCATTTGTGGACAAAAAATCCACACATATTTTTTTAGGTAAAAGTAGCCCTAGGTAATAGTTAACTTTGAAACATAACTTAGAAACATTTCTTACTTGGAAACACCACTGTTAACTTGGAAACATCAATATTAACTCGCAAACGTTATGATTATTAACTTGGAAACGAAACAAGCTTTTCATATTTTCCTTATTAAATAAGTGTGGATTTTTTGTCCACAAATGACGCTGCACGATATTCCCAAAATGTGGGTTTTTGTCCAAAATTCACGGATAGGGGTTAAGAACCATGTTAGCTGAAAACGTGCTTAAAAAGGGGGTTCCAAATGAGAGTGTACCACTTTTGTATGATTTGACATGTAAAACGGTACACTCCGATTTGATTCAATTCTAGACCATGCGCTTAAGTCTCATCTGGTATCCCCTTTAAAATCTTAACAGGTGCGCTTTTTTTGAGTCGATGCGCGAACTTTTTTTTGTCAGTAAACTGACATGAACAGAATAACAGCAATATCAGTAGCATTAGAACGAAACAAATAACATGAGTGTATTCTTTATAGGCTCAATATTCAATTTAGGGATCGCATTACGTCACCCCCGGTCCATTTCCGGTTTTATCGGAAGTTAAAAATTTCACTTCCAAAATTTTTTATTTCACCAAATGATTCGCCGTAAAATTTAAGGGGGAGTCTCTTAGAACGTTTTTTACCTATGACCCCATCTTGGGGGTGATATTTTCGATTTAGACCCTTTTGTCAGTTAACAGACCAAAAAAAGCGCAACTGTTAAGTCTGAATCGATGGAAATCTAAACTTGAAATGTTCATTGATGTTCAATGATAACTATTGACAATGATATGTAATTTATTCATTTTATTCTCATTAAAATCCACTAAAAGAACCACTTTTGATAATAATCGTTAAATGTTCTTTAAAATGATATTCACTTGAAGACGGAAACGATCTGAATGATTCCGAATGATTCAGAATATGACTTTGAAAAGAATAAAAAAACCAAATAGAAAAATATATTTCCGGTATTCAAACGAAACTTAATCGAGATTAAATCGACCGTTCACTTAACGCTCACGGGATAAGAATAAGGGTGAACGCCGAGAAATTTCAAAACTTTAATTTTTAAGTCTAAATTATCATTTTTTATCAAAAATCACAAGAATGATAACTAGGATGAATTCATTGATTTTATATATGATTTTCGCGATCTTCCTGAAAATAACCATTCCGATAATGAATATTTTCGTGGAAATTTTCAAAAATCATATATAGTATGAATTCGTTAACATAAAAGGATTCACCCTAGTCATCATTTTTGTGATTTTTGATAAAATATGACAATTTAGGCTTGAAAATGAAAGTTAAGAAAGTTTCTCTGAATTCATCCTAAAAATGACTTTTTTATAGCCCAAGGGATATAAATTTAACTGTGACCCAAGTGGACAAATGGCGTTTCAAACGCCATTCTTTATTTATAGTGAAAAAATCGTACCAAATATTTTGATGCTCAAATCGGTATATGGATGCATTCCCACGAAATTTCTCCTAATAAGACAATGGAAGATTTGCCATCAGTGACGTCAATTGCAACCACTCCTTCCTAATTTTAAATTAGAAAAATCATCTAGCTCAAATTAACAATATAAACTGACCAATTTCAACCAATCTTATATTTTAGATTGAGGTCGGAAAATAACCGCGAACCAACCGCGGACTGATTTGTTGGCACGAAGCCAACGCATGTTCCCGATTAATCGTAGGCAGCATGACCATCAGCCAATCGGCGAGCTCCAGCTTCAGCAAAAGCCGTTACAGGGATGCATCCTCTCATTCCAAAGCGGAATCGAAAAATCGGAGAGAATTTCTGAATACGTCTCGAAGTCATGGATCCGAAACAAACGGTAAGTTGTCACGCAAGCCACACAGGGTTGCTCACGCGATAGTTCAGCGCAAAGAGTTCAAAGCCCCCAGGCGGAAAGAAAATTATGATCATATCTTTTACGATTTCAAGTCATTTCCGTGGAGTGAACTCCATTCCAAATGTGAGTCAAGGGATGCATCACTTCCAAACAAATTCGAAGCAAACGGACCTGTCCGAACTGTCACAATCACTGAAGGAGCGGTACTAGGAGAGGAAAGTATGGAGGCATTCGAGAGAGATGGGTTTAAATCTGATTTCTGGAAATTTTTCGGCACAATCAGATTATCTCCGGGGAGTAGTTTAGCGCCATCACTTGGCAAACTCATGCAGTACAGGGACACGATTAAAATCGGCACAGACTATGTCTATGTCACAAGGGATGAAAAGCACTATAATCGTATGCAGAAAATGCACTATTTCTTGTTCGCCAGACTCAGTTCGGCTATTCTCGGGGCTTATCTTATCGGAGGAGAGGGTGATGACATGGGACTATTGTCAGCCATGTCCAAACAGTGTGCATCCTTTAATCAGATGTTTTTATACCACGGAGGAAAAATTGAACATCTGGTTATCACCTATCATGATAATAAATGGTTTAAATCTCTACACAAAGTTGTGTCGGCAATGAAAAATCGGTGTCTGAAACTAACCTGTGGTGAAGTCAGGGATCGATTAGCTCGGCTCAGACACGATACCAGGAGGAAAGCTGTCGATGAGGGTGAAGTAGTACTCGATGTCTCTCAGGCTTTTCTCGATGACTTCTACCCGAACATGATACATGCTTTTCATTTGGATGCATCCGAACTAACACCACGTGGGAAACCCTTAGAAACCTGGAATGAGGCTTTCCAGAAGAAGGAAATTCTGATGCTGACTGGGCTTAACAATGTGGTCAAATATTATCGCAACTACGATACTGACAAAGCCAAGACTGAAGTCGCAGCGATGAAGGAGCTTAACGATCGATCCAAGGACGGACTCTCAAAAGAAGCAGCTAGAATCCAAAACCGTGAGCGAATGAAATCGGTTGACGAATTGAGAAAGATCACACTTGACAACCAGTTTCTTCGCACCAACTACAAGGATTTCAAACTCCACCCACGTTATACGGTTCTAATGGGAGTTGAAAAAGCGATTTATGGCTCACTCAATGATGCATCCCTCAGAAAATGGAGGTACGATCAAGAAAGGAGCAAGCAGCCGACAAATATTCTCAATGTGAAGAATCTGTATTCGCTTGAGGAATGGAATCTAGCCCAACAACTCTACATGTCAGGAACTAAAGCTAGTCCCGAGACGGTCAAGTTTCTCTACACGTTGAAGGGTCATCACGACAAGCAGTATGCAATCAATCGTTGTGAACTGGCCAGAGTGGCTTCATACGCAGCCTCGTCTAGAAATGAAATGAGGCACATCAATGAAACCACGAAACTCGAGATCCAGTCAATTAAGATGGGAATTGATCTTTGTAGAAAGGAAACTGGAAAAAAACCTATCTACAGTAATGGAAATGATGCATCCGTTCCGACCAAGGATAAAATCAACAAAATTGAAACCAGTATCACCAAGCGATATGAAATGGTTCAAGATCGTAATGGCGAATTTCCGCTAGCTGAAACCGGAAAAGAGGTTCTCAAAGGTAATACATCTATAATAGATATAAACAGAATTATAGAAAATATTGAGCGTAAATATTCAGGAACCTACTATCGAAAATCTGACGGTGGTTTCAATGATGACGAGGAAACTGAACGTGGCTTGAATGCATCCAATGGAACTGAAGATGTAACTAATTACACCTACACGAACGACGAGCTTGATACACTGGCGAAAGAAGATTTTGAGCCAAGATCGAAGATTAGGAAGGAATGTGATAGAAATAGTGAGCTTAAAATCAGGAGCGATAGGCCAGAACTTCAGAGGGATGCATCCTTTATGTCACAAGGTTCCATTATTGGTCGTCATGACCGGATGGACTCATCAATGGACTTTGAGGACAGTCTATGTGATAATCACCAGGTGGAGCCAAAGCCACCAAGCGCTAAAAGAATTATTCCTCGAGCCAAGGAGGTACTCAGCGCCATAAATAGCAAAATTAATGTCGATAAAGGTCCCAAACAGCGCCCTCCAGTAAAAAAGATCAATATTGGTGATAATGAAATTGACCTCGTCACTTTGGATGCATCCGATTTTGCTGAAATCTCATCCAGACCGTACATCTCGATCAATGGAGAAATTTTGCACTCAATGAAACGTCATGTGTGGGTTAAAAGAGGGAGGAAAGATAAAAAAGAAGAACATCTCGCGCTCAGAATTGCACCCGCAGAACTACAAAGAACCTGGTACAGTCTTGCTTTGCTATACCCGACAGCTATCAGAGCTATCCTCAAAGCTATCAAACAGATAAATGAACTTCGTACTCATGGTCAAAAAATGAGTGTTAGCGTTTTACTGGAATGCGCTGAATTACAAAACGACATGGAAATATTTGAAGGTGGAGTAAATGATGCATCCTGGATCAATAGTTTTCCTATTCGAAGTGACAAAGGCAGAGAATTCTGTCCGCTCCCAACGCTACGTGTTTACAACACAATCATCGAATACCTACCTATCATCAGGGACAAACTCCAATTACCGAAAGCAGCATTTAAGAAAAAGCCAACTGATGATCAGTTAGTCAAGCAGATGCATTCCATTCACAAGGCTCGTTCCAAACTTGCTCCAGCAGGAAATTTTTCCGCTAATCGGATTTCTATCACAAAAAAAGACGATGGCACCAGAAATGGAAGACAGAAGGCTAGCCCTCGGAATAGGAACAGTTCAACTGAAAAACGGGAAAACCCCCGAGAAACGGAAATGAATGCATCCCTGATCGACTCAACCCAAATAGGTAATAACACTAATAACTTGGCGCTTTATCTAGATGGCGCATATGATTACGAACACTATAATGAGTGGATGGAAAACCACATCTTACCATTACAGCGTGAATTCTATAATAGCAGACCAGATTTAATCACGCCCAGTATTTTAAATGATGTTTTTCAGAATGAAAGAGTAGCAAACACCAACAGAAGGTCAAATCGACAGCTGACCAGTACCCCCAAAAAGCTAGAGCCCGAATATAATGCATCCTTCATATATGTACCTGAGCGTGTGAATCAGTCTAGAAAAATACAGGTAAAAGTTAAAAATCAAAACTTAGCAGAAACGGCCAAAAGTCTTTTTGGTGGTAACTTTGGAGTCTCTATTGATCATACTAAGCTCAGAAAAACCGAGCCTATTAAAGATCAATACATTCCAAAATTTGTTAACGAAAGAATTAAGTTTGAGTTTGGCGATGATATGAAGAACAATCCAGTCCTGCCTAGTGAAGCTGAACTCAAAATTGTCATTGGACACGATGAGATTGTGACCAAGCTTGATAAGGATGCACCCATTGTCACTCAACCCTTACTGTACAATCTAACTGTAACCTATCTTAATGTCAACCCCCCAATACAATTAAAACTCAAAAAATTGCTAGAATTTGAAAAATATTATCTCAGTTCGATTATTTGTGTTAGTGAGGTCAGAACGAAACTGGAGCTTATTAGGAACTTGAACGTCTTACCGCTCGGTTATAGAGTTTACACTCACAAAGACACCTCTAGTGGTCTCTGTTATGCATTCATTTTGGTTAAAATTGATTTAGAAGGAGAGTTTAATGTTGTTTATAACGAACCCCCCATCATCATCATCGAATGGAAAAAGGACCGAAAGTCTTTTCTGATAGGATGCATTTACAGACCGCACGCGAAAAGCTCAATATATGATGGAGATTTTACGAAAGAAATTTTCGCGGAAAGACTTGAAGCGGTTAGAGAAATCACAGCGAGGCCACCCGCTCTCATCTGTTCCGACTTGAATATTGACTTTGGAAAAATCGTGTTGAAGGAAGATCGTAAAGTTAAACGTCTGATTGAGAGGACTTTTTACAACTTTGATATTATCAAGACTGATAAAACATTTTTCAGAAATAAGGATGCATCCGGTACTCAAATCGATTATGTCTTTCATAAGAATATTCCAAAGGTGGGTCACACTCTAGAAATGGGTAGGGACATCATTGGTACAGATGGCCACATGATTTTCAACATCGAACTGGACATTTCTGTAAATGGTGTTATCGGCTCAACTATCATTAAGACAAGGCCGAAGCTTGATCCAATAGTCGTCAGTAAAATGGCTAATTGTCTCTATGATGGTTTAAAGGTAAAACTGGATGCATCCGAACTTCTCATGTTTGAGAAATATGAAGTACCTCATGGACATAAGTTCTGCAACAAAATGTTAAAGAACTTCGATGACAATGAATACTGCGAGGTTGCTTTTAATTTTTTTGAAGACTTCTTTTTAAAACTGCAACCAGAAACAGAAAAGCTTGTGAATATTTACAATGTTCCAACTCCCAGTAGTGTCGAAGTTAGAAACCTTAATATTATTCATAAGACTCTAGTGGATAAACGTAATAATGAAAACTCTCGTGAAGGATGCATCAATCTACAAAATGGTATTGACCAAGTCAACAAAATACGCGAAGATTATAAGATGAGGGACAAGAAACACAGCATCACTGGCAAATACAACAATAATGATGATGACATTTTCGCCATTGCCAAAGCTTTACGGCCGAAGCAAAGGCAAGTTCAAATGACAAAGGAAATCTTCTCAGCTGACGAATTAGCCGAAGAGTATAAAAGGGTCTATTCGGGAATAACAAAACATATCTCTGAAGCCGAGGTCACTCTTGACATTCTACAGTTATGTCCAAAGATTAATGATGCATTCAAATTCAGTTTCGATGACTGGCTCCCGACATGGGATCGGAGTGAGAAGTGTGTTAAAACTATACAACAGTGTTTTAACTCACTTAAAGCGACGACAAGGGGGTTAAACAGTAGCCTTTACAGGGACGGGATAGCCATGCTTCCAGTAGAATTCATTGAAATAATCGATAAAATGATTCTTTACTGGACCAAGGGTGGCAACTACCCAAAGAAATTCTTGAGAGGAAAACTCAAATCGATCCTTAAAAAGGGTGACTCTAAGTTAATAAAAAACAGACGTTTTATTAGCGTCGGGAATTTTTTCCAACAGCTGCTTAGTAAAATCACGGCGTGTGTAGTTCTAGCATACTGTGAATTTAACAAATTACTTGATGATGATCAGTACGGTTTTAGACCTTGTAGATCGACAGATATGGCGGTTGCATCCTTGTTGTATAAAGTAGCGTCCAAATCGGATAAATGTATTACCATTCTAACATTTATTGACTTCAGCTCTGCATTCTTTTGTGTTAAAAAAGACCTATTAATTGACATTCTGAGTACATTTATTAATGACGAAGCTATGGTCTTTTTTAAAAGTCTATTACAACCGATCACAGCGACTGTGGTCTCTGATGGAATTGAGTCTGAAGAGATCGAGGTGCCTGATTTCGGAGTCAGACAAGGTGGAGGTGACTCACCGTTGCATTTCAATCTGTGTCAAAATCTCATTTTCAAATATGTTTGAGAGCCCATGAAATCGAGATATGATACGAGATATCTCAATTTACAAGGTTTTGCCGACGACAGTGTTATGATTGCATCCGAACTCTCCTATGATAAAGTCATAGAACTCATGGAAAAGGGTTTAAAAAAGGTTGTCAGTTACGTGACATCAGTGGGATTTTGCATTAATCCCTCCAAATCGGAAGTGCTTATTGTATGCAGAAATAAAGACCGTGGTAATTTTAGCAAATTTCTACAAACGAGCCAGGGTGATATTGAAATCAAGGAAAGTGTTAACATGCTTGGTCTCAGATTCGACTCATCCCTCACTTTCAAACCACAGTTTAAATATCTAATGAAAAAGGTAGAAACGATGAAATATGATATTATCGATATTCTAAAATTGGGGACAAAGCGACAAGTACTAAAGAATGCATTCTCAAAGAGCACAGGAGTCTACTGTTATGGCATGGGAGTTCAGAGGGTATGGTATAAATACCAGTATCAGAAGGCTCAGAAGGAGGTAAATGATCTTATAAGACTGGTTTATGATGTCAAGTGGGCTAATGAAGACTCATGGAGACAAAATGATCTTCTCAGAATGGTGAGATGGCCGCCCGTTCGAATTCAGCATGGGAAATCAGCCCTTTTCATGTTAAATAAACTCGCTATGATGGATGGCATTGACCATCTTAAAGATATGGTACATCATCACCTACTTTTCCCAAACGGAAAATATGTGCTTGATGATCGTCATAGAATTAAGAAATTTGAAGAAAACCCTTTGGATGCATCCCTAATACCCTTAATTGGACTCAGTAAGTTAGACAAAAAGAACATGTCGTCTAAAGTGAAGCACTCTTTTCCATTATCAGTCAATCACTGGTTTAAAGATTTACCAAATTTCATTAAAATCCTAATTGGAACTCATTGCTTCTATCAAGCTGTTGAGGTCTTTTTTAACAGATCGTGCTGGCATAGGGAAGCAAAAGATTGCTCACTGTGTAAATATGGCAAGCTCATTAAAACCAATGAAATAACCAAATTCGAAGACCTCATAATGGAATACCTAGAGGAAGAAGAATTGACGGTCGAAGAATTTGAAACTACTTTCGACAATGAATACTTTGTGAACTTCGAAGACACTTTCCTGGACCATGAAGACATTTTTGACGCAAATTAATTAATGGGTCAGGTAATTGGAAAATTGGATGCACACTCCACTTTTTGTCAGATCTCCGAGAAACCCTGTTTGCATCTTTTTTCTGTAGTTTTTTTCCATCCAAAACTTTGAGACATTTATACCGCAAAAATAGAGAATATACAGGTCTTGTTCGCTGTAATATCTCGGTCGGTCTTTAATAATGGTTGATTTTCAGTAATATTAAATGAATTACAATAAAGAAGATTCGGTTACCATCACGGAAATTGGAAATTATCTCACCTTAAATGATGCATCCTACAACGGCGAATCTATAATTGGGTCTCAATACACACAGCTAGAGTCGTTACCGAAAAAGATGAATTTCATAGGCATTGTGGTTCATGTAAGAGAAATCAAACTGGTCAGTTGGCAATCTGAGCTCATAATAAGTCTATCGGATGGTCGTGATCTCACACTCGAAGTATCGATCACCAGAAATCATGATTATCACCAAAGCTTCAGTGAACTGAACTTAAGAAGACTTCGGGGGCGTATTATGCTCATCAAGCGTGTCTACATTGAATGTTTCGATTTTGCGGATGCATCCATGGGCTTTATATTTGGGCTCGTTGTGAACGAGTCTAAATGCCTTCGTCACATTGTTACTCTAGATATCTCCCTTGAAGAGTTCATGAATAACTCACAATTCACACAATATGATATTAAAAAGGATGCATCCATTATACCGAAAATAGTCAAAAAGAAAAATGCAGGGTCTCGATTCCCAATTCTGGACGATGATCACAAAGCAGTTAACGAATTACGAAAAACCATAAATGATTCTCTCACTACACAAGGATCGCCATTTGTAACATGGCTACAGAAATTTTTAAAATCAGCGTCACAAGGAATCGTTTTATGATGACAAAATTCTTTTTGCAAATAAGGAACTCTAGAATAACTCCAGTTATAAGAAGTATTTCAAGTCACAAACGTAATGACAGCATTGACCTCTGAAATGCACAAAATCAAAATCAAAAGCTCTTAACTAATAAAATTATGCATCCTGTGTAGCGCATACAACTAAACCCTAACTTCTTTCAGACGGTAATGAAAAGGTCATGGGTTCGAACGACGGGTCCGACTTGCTCATTTGATATTTAAAGATCCAGGTATGAAATTGAATTACAAGTCCAAAGAAGAAAAGGTATCATCAATCAAAGGAAAAACCTTTTTCCGCTTCATTTTCATGTGTAGAACATATGTCTGGTTTTTTCATTTCATCTCTCGGTCCTTAATAATCTCATTAATCTGTCAGATGTGAAAGAAATGCACCCATCTCATAAAAGCAAAAGCTCAAACTTGATCTTAATCATGATGAAGATAATCTCAACCCGCACATGGTCAGTACAGTATGCATCCACCTCCTCGTCCGTCTCTCATCCCATTCATGACCAATAGAAAAAGAGTTCCTCCAACCCACTCGATTCACTGAAGCGTGGGCCCTAGTGTCCGAATTTTTCGTGTCATTTCAAGTGCCCCATTCACACAAAATGAGATATAACTAAGCAGACGAAAACCAGAAAATCAAAAAGCCCCGGATGCATCCTATCGTAACAATTTGAGCGTGTCAGAGTTATAAACAGGTTAGTCAGTTAGGAAATTTTTTCATCAAAGGAGCCATATCGACAAATAGGCTTCTAGAACATTCTAAACGATCAAAAATAAAAATTCGATTTTTATGGAAAATTTCTAGTCGGACAGACAAAACCGGCCTAATAATCCAAGAAAAAAGTCTCTAGAATGCATCCAAAAATTCGAAATTTCATTCAAGCAAATTTTAGTTTTCGAAAATCCACAAAAGAATTTTTGCAAAACCCGATATGAAGGAAATAGAAAAAATCCGAAAAGCCAAAGAAATCTTTGAGCTAGGAATCGATGACAAGATGAAGCCTCAAGGGGCTAACAGCAAAAGCTACCCGAATGCATCCAAAAAATTACGAAAGTAAGTAAAAAAGCTCCCTAAAACGCAAATTCGAGCTATAAAAATCATTAATAATGCGTTCTAGGATCGATGTGGTCAGATCAATAACCGGACCTCCTCTGTCAAGAACTGATGTAGAGTACTACGAAGCCACGGGTCATGAAAATCAAATCGTGGCTCGAAAGCTTAAAAAGCACAAGGAAAATTTTCCAGGGAGCCCCCGTCTCCTTACTGGAGAAGCGCTAACGGATGCATCAGTAAATTCCTCGATTTTGAGGGATTTTTTCAAATCCCCTCAGATACCGTATTTTAGGCAGGGACTTGAAATAGTGTATACCTTTCACGGCTTTCGATATTATTGTCTTGATACTCTGGTCTAGATCGTAAAGTCAAACTACAAGTCATCGTTTAGGATGCATTCATTATAGTCTATATGAGTCGTATCGGACCTCGAGTAGAACTTTCGAGTCCCATTCTCAGTCCAGAAGAGGTTGCAAACATCGTCGACTATGCCCAACTCATTCGAAAGAATGAGCAACCAAAATGGCGTATCGAGCTACTCAAGAAATTTGGACCGACTGGGTTAGATCCAGATAAATATGAGGAATACAGTGACCTCACGAAGTGCTTTTTGTGGGAGTGGGATGCACAAAAGTTTGGTCGTATCACTATTGACATCAATAGAGAGCTTATCTTCGATGGTAAATGCTTTATGATGCGGTACGTAAAAGATGATGGTCGAACATCAAGACACTCGGTCAGTCTGGAAACGTGGTTGACTGACATTATCAAAGCCAGGGATGCATCCTTTTCTGATAATACGAAATGGAAATACAAGCAGTTGTGGCACGAATTAATGCAAATCATGCAGGTAAGGAAAAAATTCTTAATGTCCACAATTGAAACTACTGATAATAGGTGCTCCGAGATATGCATTTTAATAGTATACACTAATGTATTACTCATGATGAAAACCCACTCGGGAACAGGCTAAAAGAGTTAGTGTGAGTAATTGAGTTTTTCGGAGAATCGACTCTATCGAATGAATGCATACCAGAAAATAATGAATCATCATTACTCAACCTACTTAGAAATTGGCTGACTCATATCACTATGACGGAAAAATAATTTTTAATCATTTCACGTCCCTGATTTTGATTTTTGATTTTTCACGAATTCGAATTTTGATTTTTTCCCGAATTCTTCACTAGTCAACTTAAATCTGAAATCATAAGAGAAAATCAATGTACTGAATATAAAGAGAAAAATTCTGTAGCTCATTTTGTGGACTGAATCACAAAAACCATAAATTCCAGAGTGCATCCGTGATTCTGTCGCTTTTATTTAATCATATTGCCTTTGAAAATTCAAAAATTTACTTATCGTATGCACTCCGTGTCGTGAACCTTACGTCTCTATCAAAGGAATCATATAATATGATAGCGTGAATGCACTCTTAGGAATGGAAATGTGTTTATAAAAACGATATTTTTAGTACACTGAGAAACCGGAAATCGAAGAGCCGGGCATTTTTATATTTCGGGATCTCTGGCTCGAAATGAAAAAGAATCAGCCCGCAGAAATGAAGAAGATAAGAGAGCAATACCTGAATGAGATCGCCGGAGATATTGAAGACAAATGGATAAACCGTGAAAGGATTATCATGGATCTTCGTATCATCAAGATATGGTATCTTGAAGACTGGGCACAAAAGACTGATGACGTCATTTACAAACATTTTGTTGAGGTATTTGTCAGGAACGAATTTTCAGTCACATTTTTACTCGGTTCTAAATACCAGGTTTGTAAAGAAAACCTCCAAGAAATTCCACCAAATATCAAAGATCTCTTTACACCATTCATGATTTTTAACTAGCGGATGCATTCAAAGAGAGTTTGTTCGGGAAATATTGGGGAATACTAATTTTGAATGCATACGTTAACTTCATGTGCAGTAGTACATATATATTCTAGCACTTCTAAGTCTGGCTAAATATGTGTCTCAAATTCTCATACAGACTCAAGTTTCTTCATAACAACACGGATGCACCCTTATCGAACAAATTCGAGCAAATCCTGTCACAGGAGGCGCTTTTTGCCGATCCGATTCGGAAAAAAGAAGTGGCCAGAGATTTCAATGATATGACATTGAAAGGTGAAAGGACCGACATGTCCATCGTACTGTATCAGAACTGGGCTCGTGCTATACTCAAGAAGCTCATCAAGCCGGAACTGTTTATACTAGTTTCAGGTAAAGGTGAAAAATTAATGGTCAAGCACTCACAGTTTATTCTTACGTCCATCGATGACCTCATTTAGCCTCATATGACCTTATGTGACCCTATTTGCTCCTCTCTGACCCCTAGATTTTCAAGCAGACACTTTGTCACCTCAAATAAGCAAATTTTACGGACTTGGATGCATCCATTATGAATCGACGGAGATTTGGTAGAATTATTGATGGGGTTCTCGAAGTAGTGAGAAGAAACCGCGATGGGTCATTTGGACACGAGTTGGATGCAGTCTTCAAAAGAAATCTTTCGGTTTTATTCAGAACTCGGAACACCGGCTTTGGTGGATACAAGGACGACAGGCTAACTCTAAAAGAAAATGAGTCGTTTTCACGAGATTCAGTAACGGTCACTGAAACTGAAATGCTCATTGAACTTGGGAAAGTTTCTTCGATCTGCTGGGACACCTACGCATTTGTCAAAAGTGGTGCAACGAAGGGGTCTAATTATGGAACGCTTTCCAAGGCCTGTTATGCACACGTCAAGAAAGCAGAGGCCATTTTTGCATCCGTACTAGGGGTTGACGCCGGAATTCTTGAGCCCGGACTTTATTCACGTCTCCTCATGACTGAAGAACAAGAAGGATGGGGTTGGAACATCATTAAGATGATGTGGCAAACCATCGAGGACAGAATCGATACGCGAATTACCATCAATCCAAGACTGAAAAAATATTCAGCGAAAGCGTTCATTCAAAATATGCCCGAACAATTTAAAAAGTTCAATTTGAACAATTTGGACGATTGTAAAGTCATAGGAACTGTTGAATTTACATTTGACCAGCTATAAATGAGTTACCTCGAGCATATACAATAGTCAAATGTCATTATGCATCCAATTACAGTCCAGACTATTTTCAGTCGAATAAATTCGATAGTTAGTCAAAAATTTTAAGTCATGAACTCCAGATCTAAGTATGCATCCATTCCAATCGCGTAATATGAATTATTACGTAATCTTAACATAAATTGTGACGTAATCCTTTCATAATCAGTATAGGTCATAATAATCATTCGTGTTTCAAAAGACACAACCATAATAGGCTTTATCTACGAAATGCTTATACAGACTCATCATAACCACATAGTTCAACAGTCATAAGTTGCATCCTGTTCTGAGCCGCTCAGAGTTTTTGCCCTTCATAACAAAATGGCAACAAATCAGGCCTGGGGGCACAAAGAAAATCCTGATGATTTGAAGGCGACACCATTCCAACTTATACAAGTTGGAAACTGCCGAAGATCTATGTTATCATTGACGGATGCATCCTTAACCGATGAAGAAAATCGTAAAATTGCTGAAAATAAGCTGATGCATCTCAGGAATGGTTTCTCAGTAATCAGAATTCTGTATTTTTATGGTTCTCTAATATGTGATCACTGACAAACGCAAAATAGACACTGTGAAACTTGCTTCAATACTTTCTCGCGTCATTCATATGCCACAGCTTCTGATTTCACTTTTACGCTGATCATTGCAAGAGAGATCCACGAGGCAGTTTTCAATGGTGACTGGCTAGAAGAAGGTGGTCACGAATATTTCGTTACCAAGGATGCAGTCGGCTGCTCAGACAGGGATGATGGTCGTCTAGGCACCTTCATCAAGGTCTTCACGGGGTCAAACAAAGTGCAAGGTCGAGTCAAGAGCAAAATATACGCCCTAGAACATTTCGTAATGAATGTAAATTACGTCAAGAGCTATGACAGCTCTGGTCGTGCCTCCATTGATGCATCCAAAGTCAATAAAGACAAAATGAAGATTTTCTTCGCAGTCATGAAGAACTACTTTATCCAATCAGTATGGTCTCGTGAGGATGCATCCGATCTGCTTTTAAGAACACTGGGCGAGGCACTTTACAAATACTTTGACATCATTGCAAATGTGGCCAAAATGTATTGTTATGAGCCTGATTTCCAACACAAGAGGGAGATGCAGAGAGGTATTATTGGGCTCAAGCCAGAGGAAGAACGTCCAGAATTAAGGATAGTTGTGTCTCCTCCGAAATGTAGTTTACGTGAATATATTCTAGTTCTTGGGCAAATTTACGACTCACATTTTACGAAATCGTTCTGCCTGACGTTAACTTAGACGAGATTCAAATCGAACTTTTTAGCTGGAGAATGTCATTTGGTGTCTCTCAGACATTATCTGGCAGTTCTAGGACCATATGATAGAATGCATCCGACTCAACTCATTAAAGCCCACACTATTGCGAAACCAAACGTAATTTTAATACCTCGATCACGTTCTGTTCTAAATGTAGTCATGGCTCATGCTCGATGAACAGATATATTGGTCACATGATCATGGGCACGGCTGAATTCATCAGCAAATGCCTCAATTTGCCTGGTGGTCAAAAGATAGTGTTGTCTATGCATGATTTCTTCAAGGAGAACGAGCTCGAGTATTTTCTCGAACAGTATACCATTCCACAAGCGCCGTTGGCTGTCCGTGATGCATCCTGTAACTGGTCAAAAAAGCGATTTGATTGGCCTAGAATGATGAAATCCGATATTCGTACTGTGGGAGTAGTCCGTAGGTGGAATCTTTTCGAACGACGGAACTATCGAGAGGATGGGTGGTCCAGAAGGCTCCATAAATGGATGTTTGACAAAATCCCATCTGGAACACCAAGGATGGCTCATGACCTTGATGAGCTGTTATCAGCAATTGACCCGAACAAGGATGCATCCAGCGAGTTCAATACCACCACTTGGGCTAACAAGATGGAGTATCGAGAAGGTATTGATCCGGAAACTGATCTGCCTTTTGATGATGGGCAAATGATTAATTGGGTTCATTGTATCGGCACGGAATACTGGAGTCGAAAAATGCCGAATTTGAATGACCCCACTTGGAGGAAGGAAGCTAAGATTGAAATGCTCAAGCGAATCGACGAAGTTCACTCTTGGAACAGCGTATTCGCCGATACAAATAAGGCCAAACCAAGAACAGTTGACCCAGCATGGATCTATGTTCTTGAAAAGATCGACATGGTCAATAAAGAAGTTGATAGACTTGGAATGGTCGCCGACGTCGGTATTTACGAATGGTCGGATGACGATTCCTTTAATGGCGACTCTGAATTGGATGCATCCACCACAGACTCAGTCGGTAGCTCTGAGAGTACTGAAAAAGCAGTTCCAGACGATCTTGACGAAGCCATGATTGAAGAATCTACGCTTAACGATGCATCCAGTAAGGTTTTCGATTGAAATCAGGAATTCAGGTGACGTCACCTCGAGTTACACCGGACACACTCGGTAGACGATCACTGTACATGTCCATGTGTCTATCACATCAAATAAAATCGTAAAACCATTAAAGTAGTGATTCCATGCCTAAACTTGAAGATTGCACTCCGATTGACCCTGACGCCGATGAGCCTGGTGACACCATTGTGTTGGTACCAGCTCTCAATGACAGTATTACTACGATCAACGAGGACTCCTCCGCCACCACTTTCGTCACATCAGAAGAAGATCTACATGCTAGAGCTGATGACCCACCACCACCAGTGACTTCTATTGACTCTGCCCAGTCATATGTTTCAATAAACAGTGACGAAGCTGATACAACGGTCGCAAGATCAGTCGCTGAGATAACGATAAAGGATGCATCCAAAAACCCTAAAACTGGTCACAGCTTTAGCTCTGTCTCAAACCACTACCCGGGCCATGGTGGTAAATCGTGGGGATGGAAAAGACCATGTGTCAATGGTATCCACACGCTGGTCATTGGTGACAGCTCGATACGACAGTTTGGTCGGAGACGAGTTACAAGAAAAGGTTACGGAATTCACAGCTATGGGAAAGTTTCTTAATTCTATAGACTTATCAAATTACCTCTACATTTATAACGGAATGCACACAAATTACGAGCACAAAGTATCCAAGACCTTCTAGATACTCATTATAGTAAACCCGCGAATGGATAAAAGAGTGCATCCGTGCAAGATAGAGTGGCTCACTTAGTCTCAAGCGTCTTATTCTATCATAGAAAGGTCTTCATTTGAATGCATCCCTAAAAGTCCACCATTAAAAGTCTTAAAATTATGAAACTCAATCAGTGGAGCGGAAATTCTCAATTTCACAGCTATGATGAGATCTGGAAAGATGGCAAAGAACTTCCGCCACTCGGAAACGCGACATCGAGTGCTCACCGGTAGGGATGAAATTCCTCTCACCAGACTTTGCCAATGGTGCAATAAAGAGTGTTTCGAGTCTTTCGATGGCAGAGTAATTGTGGTTATTGGGCTCAACAATTCCTTATCGGCCACTGAATTGCATTATGTCAAGCTCAATGATAAGAACTGCTACGTGAATGATCAGGTATGTAATTTTAGAATGCATCCTACTGGTTAAATTATGTAAAAATTAATTTATATAAAAATAAAACGGTTTTCAAAAGCTTTCTAACGTATACGCTAGGATTTTGACAAAATGTTCGATTTTCTCGATGATACTCTAGAGAAACTTCTTCCGAATGCATCCAAAACATTGATTCCACTTATCGCCTCAGACCAAGAACTCTGGAAGATCACCGACTTATGTCAAAATGCATTCACGAAAATTAACACTCTGATCAAAAAACGAAATCATGTCGCATTTGACTCGCATGAACCATCCCGCAATGGCCTCATTATCCCACAGCCTGATCAAGTCCACATGAAAGACGTCGAAGGCATCAAATTCTGGAGCGATCTCTTCGAGAAAATAGAAAAGGATTCCTGATTTCGTCAGAAACCAAAATCCTCATTAATACCAGAACGTCAAGTATGCATCCACAAAATCATCCCAATGTAAAATCCGTCACACTCTAGCTGGTGTGACGCCCAAATACACACTGTACATATCATTTTCTGATGCATTCCAGGATCTGTAAGAATTTAAAACTAAAATGATGCATCCACTCAATAAAACACAAACTGAAATCTGTACACTCTTATACTAGCAAGTGTTCTCACCGCATAAGATAGTAATAAAACTCGACATGAATAGCTTGGTGTCATGAGAGTCTAGAATTTATTACAGTGAGTCGAAATAGTCAAAGAAATCGCAGTGTTGATTTATCAAATAAAGTGGGGGTTGTTTTTTCTGTCAGAACAGATTTGAGTTATTTTGGTGAAGTATGCATTCGTTGAAGATATTTACGGGCTCGCTCGGCTTCTGCAGTCCCACGACCGGTCAAGGATGCATCGATTAAATTCAACTGTTGGTCATGAAGGTCGTATTCGCGCCTAATCATAAATAAGATCCCATTGAAGTTACTGTCTTACTTTAAATAATTACGCTGGGATGCAATCAATGAATCAATTCCGGACATAACCTGTCTCAAACCACGCATCATATCGTAACGGCGACTCTTTTCATAACTGCCGTAATTAACGGAACGATACCGGTCGGTTTCTTCACGATGCATTCGAGTCACTGCTTCTCCACATGCAGCTATTTGATCCAGTAAAATTCGATCTTGTTGGTCGAAAACACAGCTTAAAAATAGGTTACAAGAATTCTAGAGCGTTACAGAAATACCCACCCTAGACTGGATGCACCCTGTGATCTTGATACAGCGGCCAATTTAAGTTCGTCCAGATGGTGTCGCACCAGCTCTAGTTGATCCATAACCAAAATATCTGATAGTAGGAGATCATCTAAAATAGCAATTGGGTAATACACCGAAAAAGGTAACGACTAGCACTCACCCTCTGTGATTTTTTTAGGGCTCTCCGCCGATTTTTGATTGGTTGCATCCGATTCAGCAGTTTTTTCACTAGTTTTGTCGGCAGTCTTATCACCATGCTTATCTGGTTCACTGGTAAGATCTATACCAGACATTTGATCGGATAATCTTCCACTGGTCACTCTTCCAAGTGTCCCGGCCAGGGCGACTCCCCGTGGTCCGTTACCAATGGTAGAACAACCCACTCGTCTCTTTGCGAAACGACGAGGCTTATCCCTATGATGCAGATCGCCTGGATTCAAAACTTTACCATTCAGAGTCGGAGGAGGAGCCTCATTGCCCATGGGGACAGACAGTGGGGTAATCCCTTCCGGGTCTTGGAAAAAGGGAGAAAAAGTGTTTCGGCTCATTCAAAAATCACAATCTAAAAAAGTCTAAAAAGTCGTTTTCTCACAAGGGTGCATCCGTATTAAGATTTTTATCTGAGATCTCTATTTTACTGTATCTGAGTCCAGTGCTCACTCAATGTCTATGACTCACATTACATCGTGGAAAAATTAGAGCCAACATTCTACTCGAATTAAATGACCGAATGTTTGACCTCGAACTGGACGATGGAGACATAGATGACGCAATTAATTTTATGTCCAGAGGCCTCCAATAGAATAAATGGTTGGATGCATTCTTATGTAAGTTTCTAATTGCAGAAACATATTCGAGTAAAACTTCATTTCGAGAGAAACACGTGGTTTAAAGCATAAATCCACTAAACTTGGCTAGAGAATTTAGAGAGTCACGGATGCATTCGGAAAAATCTGTTAGTTTGTGAACGGGATTCTTGGGCGGGATGATTTGGAACAGATGTTTTTCTTTTACTAATACTCAATTCTTTTAGGGAGCTATGACCGAAAAACAGCGCAGGGCCAGCCTCTCGCGTCTCGACACCAGTTCCATTCGCACTCAATGTGGTAGTTTTGCCGATGACACGTCCATTATTTTCTCCGAAAATGATGAGAGCGTCTTTGAAGACTCCATCGACACCAGTTTTGCCGGTAGCATTATGGATGCATCCTCAGTCAATTTACAGAACAAGCGCAAAGCGGATGAAGGGATTCGAGCTGCTTACAATCAAGCTGGGAGACGCTTCGAGTATGCTATTGGTATCAACTGTGTAAACAGGAATGATGTCATTAGATTCAAACCTGTAAGTACAGCGGGGCCTAGTTTACAGAATGCACACTCAAATGTGACCACTAGGGGTACACTGCATCCAATTCTCATCTAAATGATCTCAGGGGTGTCTGACTCAAAAATTGACTAAACATCATAATCTAGGTACCAAATGGCGAACTCAAAAATCCAAATGGTCCGACTGCATCCACTTTTGCATTCAAAAAGATTGAGTGCTTTGCTCAAAATGAGGTGGAGATTTTTGCAAACGAACTGGTTCAAATTGAGAATAAAGAGGTGGTTTACACGGACACAGCGGTCAAAGTGTTCTTCTCTCTAGAATCGCTGGGTGATCCACTCATTTTCAACAATGACGTTGGGGAGGACTCTCCTCTTGGAACGCTTTCGAATTATCGGGGCAAGATTATGGTAAGTCTTACAGCCATCTGATTAATGATAATATTTCGTCGACTGAGGCGAACTTGACGTTTAATGGAAATTTAGGATGCAACCCTCAACTATCTGACGGCTCTAAACAAGTTTGAGTCGCTCAGAGTGGGCCCACTGGCGCAACATCTTCCAGATTTCATTCCTGGTCGTGATTATGTCAGTCTAGGAAGAGCACAAAAACTCAGACTTCCATATGACGAAGTGGATGCACTCGATAGATTTGAGGCGCTTGAAGTCAAGTTTGAAGACAAATGGTTGGGTTGCAAACACAGCTACAAGCTTCAACTTGATCTTTGTCTCGAAATGCTTCAACTTGGTGCCTACGCCCTCCCGGACAAAGTAATTAATTCGGAAGTTCTCAAAAATCATCTCCGAGACAATTTGAAAAAAGATCTGACCCTGACCATGGAGAATCTCAGACAAGGTAAAATAGATTCGCTCTTTTTTCCAGCTCCTAGGGATCATAAATAACGAATGCATTCTAGGGCTCAAATACAGCTCTCCTTGTACGCTTATTGGCATTCAACTCAATGACTATGTGCGCCACTCATGTGACCATCATCCGTATCGATTCTATGCCACAACAAGAACTGTGGCACTCACCTCCACCAATTTGAACGAAATGCCAGCCCAAAAAGTCAGATTGAATGGATATGACGGTCACAAAATGTACGTCATGTTCAACTTCCATGCTCAAATAATGGAAGCGCAATTTCCCAATACTTATTTTGGTCTTATGTTCCATCAGTATGGAGCTCCAGTAAAGGATGCACTCGGAAACGCTCGTACCACCGGTAGGTCTCTTGGCGTATAACACCTATAGTCCATGAAATCTTTCCTTCAGAAATTCCAGCACTTAAAATTCGTGTGCTCAAATCGCTGTATGATGCAATCGGAAATGTGAACACACCCCCTCCGAACATGAATGCATCCATCTTCAAGTTACCAACTCCAACTGGAATGGCAAACATCAGTCTCACTCAGCTGAGATCTCTCAATGATGAGAATCTTGTGACCAAGATCGAAAATATTGATGTGAACGGCAAAAATAAGTTGGGAAAATTTGGCCTATAAAACCGTACAGGTCGCCATTTGTTCATCCTAGCGAAATAAAAATTCAATGGCCAAGTTTAGGGACAGGACTCCTTTTTCATCTAGGATATAGCATGACCAAAATTAGCATAAAAATCTTTACAAATCAAATTATAGACACTGTCTCAAATTGTGTTCGTTCCTGACTGTTATTATTTATTACTAGTGCCCAGAATCACGTATCTTTAATACCTCCGATTTCAGACGAGTAAATGGCCGAAAAGATACTGTTCTGCAGTGAACCAGTTGTGTTCTATCCCACAGGACGAAGGGTTGATAGAAGTGAATTGCCGAGCAAGAATGCGCTTGAAATTCTGCTTGTCTCAATTTTGGACGAGGTCTTGGCTCCTGGAACGGTCCATGAATGCACTCCTATATGTGGGCGTCCAATCGTGCTTTTCATTGGCCTGCCCACGCAATCTGCATACAAAAGCGCCCTTTCGAATGCATCCAAAGAGTTGGTATCGGACTTTGAGAAGTTACTCTCTGTGTTTCTGTATCAGAATGAAATCGAAACTGAGTTGAAAACACTGGGCTTTCGAATTCTTCCGTGTGTCAGGTGCATTGATCGCAGTGACAATCACACCAAATGTATTGTCCTTGAGACGGTTATGTACCTGTGAAAAATAACTACCCTGAATGCATCCGAACTCGGGATCTAAAGACACTCTATCTAAATCGTGAAACTGTTCAGATAATGCAGGCTGAACCTGAGGCGCTCGTCGTTCTTCAAATGGAAAACGATGAAAAGCACGAACATGACCGTTCATTCAAGATGGACAGAACAACGGAGTCTGGAGTCTTCTCATTGGCCAGTGACACGTCGCTCAATGCCAAATCTGAGTGGCTGGTTCAAACCAAGGGCGAAGTCACCGATGTTGATATCTTCAACCCTCCTTTTTCCTCAACTGACATTGACGGTGAAATAATTACCTGTGACATAAGTGCCATTGTTGGAGAGCCGCAAAATCTGTCTGGATTCAGCATTGAAGGGGGACATGGCTTCTTCGGAGTGGGTAAGATCTCAGTCAACGATCAATTATTGACCTATGAGAATTTAATTCAGTCGACAAGCGTAATTCTACGCAAATCAAGAATGCATCCTATGAGTTCACACCCGGACAGAAAAGGGAAAGAGAATGGTGGCTCAACAGCACTGGAAACAAAGCCCTGGTAAAACAGGAGCTAGAGAGTCCAAGTGGCTGGAAGTCGCCCCCCCCTGTGGAAAGTTTTCTTGACGGCAGTGGAGTGTCAAAAGATGACTCACGAAGTGAGCCAAATGATGCATCCAATTTTGAAGAACCGATTTTAAAAGTCAATCCTGCCTTTGACTTTACAGCAAAACTTGTTGTAAGTAACCATTCTATCTTCAGGTGAACGTTCTTATCAAGCCCTGATCTCTAAAACTAAAATTAAATTTAGTACGACTTCAGTCCCAAGGGTTGTACATATAACGATTTCTGTACAATCAGGGTCAGAGATGTTGCGAAAATCAAGAATGCAAACCTGACTATGACGAGGACGTGGGTTGAAGTGGCCTTGATTAGACCAGGTCCGTCCAATCAGCAATTCGTGAATGCATCCTCTGCCGCAGAAGAACATCGGGCGAATTTGCTCAAGTTCATTGTTCCAGACAAAATGAAAGGTCGGCTATATCCGTACAGAATCTAATTTCGTTTTTAATGTCAATATAGTTCCTAATGCAGGTCTTTTACAAACTTATGATTCAGAAATCAAATTGCTCACGCTCAAAATGAACTTGCTGAGCAGCACGGTCAAGGATGCATCAAACGGCTGTTTAATCGACCAGCTTGGAGCTCTTGACTGCAGACAAGGATGTCAAATCTGTCATCTCAACGAAATTCTGATCGAGCTCGCCGAGCACTTCCCCAACAAAGAAGTAGGACCAGGTACTAAAAAATTAACTCTCCATAAAGACGGATAATCACCACCTATACCTAGTTAACAGAAAGAGATGCAACCAGCTGCTTACTGAACTCATGGAGCATGATGACATTGCTGATTGGATTCTCAGCAAAGAGGAAATGATGCAACTTATAGAGTACTCGCTCTGGGAAGCACTCCGAGCTGGAATCTCAGCACATTGTTCTGGCATCTTTACTGGAGCATTTCTAGAACTGGATCAACTTCTCACGATGGTACGCTGTGCGTTGGGGGATTTCCATTTCCGAGACCTTAATGAGATTGGGAAAATGGACTCAAAGGATGCATCCGTTCAGGGCGGTTAACGCTAGGTTTCTCTGATTACAGGTCTGTATCATAGATAGCATTAACCCGCACAGCTTTTTGACGATGAGAACAGTGGTAAGCCGGTGGCCAGAAGAGAACATCTGTTGTTGTTTGAGGCCATTGGAGTCTACGGTGTGTCGCAGGCGTCTTTCAGCGCCGAGCAAAGAAAATGGACCGGGAAAAGCTCAATTGTGCTTGGAAAAGGAAAAAAGAAACTGAGCTTTGCAGGGCTTGATGTTGGAATATCCCAACACTCTCGACGGGTCCTCTCGGACAAGAATGCATTCAAAGGCAAAGGGTCACTCCCAGACAAGCGACCTGCGCCGTCAACCAAGCTACATCCCATTGACAAAGAAAATAGGGTCATCATGGGATAGAGGAGAATCGGATGTTTTCGAGAATGAAATCTCGTATTAAAAGTCTGCATCCCTTCACACTGTAAATTTAGGCCCGTCTTTCACTGCTTTAAAAAACCTCTCGAAGCCTCTGGAATCTGAACTCTCATTAGTCTTTAATAAATTTCCGTACATAGCTGCTATTATCTCTCGTTGTTGAAGTAAAAGGGCATTGAGCTGGATGCATCCAAAGTAAGGGGCGTTTATGAATAGGAAACGACATGTCCTTAGTAAAACAATTTTGTTATAAAATGTTATAAACGTGACTGTTTGTTTGTGATATTAGTTAAGTAAATATAAAACTTTCTGCACATTACAAGTGCGACACATATCCAAGTAAGTATTCTCCGGAGGGTGACACTGAACCTTAGATAAGGTTCAAAAACCCTGTTCCCACGAAATGGCCATCACCCACGCGATGTGGGTTAAAGGTTAAGAATGGTCCCGCTACCCTTTAAGAAATGACCGCTTGAACCCCGCCCATGGCTGATCAAACGTCTCGTCCAAGAACGTTCACCCTCCCCTGCTCATCAACAAGTTATGGATGCATACAAAACAACTTCATGGAGAAGACGGTGCTGTTAATTACAAGTTGATATATGCTGCATCCTCCTTCGCACTTTTATAAAAACTGGTTTTCTTTTCACTCTCACATTTCTACTGTGTTTCAAACTGTATAAAACCTATTTATCTGTAATACTAAGCCGCCTGCCGGGCCTGACACAGGGCTCGCGCCGGGGCGCAACGCAATAAACAAACAAACAAACTCATTTTTGGAATGGCCAGGTTCAGAAAAATCGCGAAAATCATATATAGGGTGAGTTCGGAGAAATCCCAAAATTCGCCCTAGTTATCATTTTTGTTATTTTTGATCAAAATTCACCCTAGTCATCGAAAAAACTCCTACAGCCCGAATTCAAGGGTAGTCCAGACCCAAGCCATTATATTTTCGAAATCAATGTCGGAAAGATTCGGATCCGACATAGAAGGACTCTGAATTTCAATGACGTCATTTACAATCGTTTTTGAGTTGATAGAGATATGAGTTATCATTCAAAATCGAGAGTCGTTCTATGTCGGATCCGACTCTTTCCGACAATGATTACAAAAATGAAATGGATTGGGTCTGGACTACCCTTAAGTTAAAATTTCAGGGACAATTTTGTCCCATAGTCATTTATTCGACAATTGTTGCGAAAATTTCCGCCCACGCAATACGTAGGTTGCTCAAATTCTGGCTGTGGGAGTTGATTTCGATGAGTCATCGACGATGACAAATAAGATGCACCATTTTTTTCCGAAATTTAGACTTTTTTAAATTTTCTCTGAATAAAGTCTGAAATCTACCAGTGTATTATTAGGGTTTGACAAATTAAAAATAAATTCCTTTGGGTGTTTGAAATAGTGGCGGACGAGAAACT
>SCLD01121993.1:0-26495 GCA_004367895.1 Oikopleura longicauda
ATTTTAGCGAAGAAATCTAATTATCCGCATTCATTATCAAAAGGGCCCAATCACGGACTAATTTTCAAACTATTTAGTTCTTCATAAAAAAATATTAAAGTCTCAAGTTCTTGACGACAAACTTTCCTGCTGAAACCCAACACCAAACCTTCAGAAAATCTCAAAATATTGACCTCCGATTTGAAAATCTTTTAATTCTGTCTCCTGTATCAAATCCAATTCGATTAAAATATTTCCGAAATTTTTTTCTATTTTTGCTTCTAGTATTTTCGTTCATGCGAATCTCTCAGACTTGTTCGGTTCATCTCTCTAGCGAACATGTTCGATGTTCGTTTTGGAACATGGAATGTTCGTAACTGTTTCTTTTGACGTTTTTAATTCTTTCATTCAGGTATAATTTCCATCTGGCATTTTAGATCTCAAAAAGCTCGGGGCCAAGGCGCACTATCTTCCACCGCTATTCACTTATGTTACATTTTTCACCACCAGAACTGAGCACCACCATCTTGACACCCTCCTTACTCATTACAAAGTTCAAAATCAATGACCCACTTGATTATGCCAAAACTTTATCCGGTAAAAGACACCAAAATTCCGGTTATATTCAACGAAACATCGCTCAAATTTAAAATCGTAAAGGACCACAAAAGACTGGGATTCCGGTATGAGTCCAATTTTATGACTCATTTGACAGGTATTTCTTAAAAAAAGTTCTCTTTCTTTTAAAACTAATCGATCAGTTTACCGGTTGGAATATTAAAACCAGTTGAGAAATCGATTCTAACCCTAGAATTTATACAAAGAAATGAATATTCGTCAAGTGCAAGTCAAGGGCATCAACCTGGCCCCATTTTATCTAACACCAAATCTATTTACCCAACAATCAAATTCTTTTTTAAGCTCTAAAAGGTGGCGTGAAAGGTGGAAAATATTTTAAAAAATGTATATATCCATCGAAAAAGTGTCATTTCGCAGTGAAATTGATGTTGAGAATAATCCCGAATTATTTTTTATTCACAAAACATCCTTGGACAAGTCTTATCAATATTATCAATCCAAAACAATTTCGGAAGGGTTGATTTCAAGGGCGCGCACTTCATGATCAATTTTGGTGCCATAATGTCCTGTTTTGTGGTAAATAAGTCGACGAAATCGTCAGACAAGTCGGAAAAGGCCATTTTTGTCTGAAATGTGTCTCTCAATTGCGACTCAGCACAATGACCGAGTACTTTTATGATCCTGAAAATCATTTTCTTTTACGATGTTTAATAGCTCTGATAAATACCATATTCATTTTTGGTTTTAAGATTCCGGCACAATTACCCATAAACTAATGTAATCCGTAAATCCAAAGACCAATTACAATAAGAGCCAATAGAAACCCTTATTTTATCCTATCTTGGGTCCAATTTTCGACACCAAAATTGCTGATTTTGATGAAAAATTGTAACTATTCGAGTTTACCATTCAGATGATCCTGAGTTGATCTCATCTCTAAATTGGAGTAAGAATTACCCCCTTGTCTTGATTCAAAGCGGCTTCAATTATTCATCAATAGACAAAGAAATACAAAATTTCAAGGAGTACACCAAAAGCCGATTTCGGCACAGCTCATCATTGACTCCGATAACTTACTGCATTTCGATCTGACCGTTCGAAAAACGGCCTCAAGGTATCATTAAACAATGGGTGAAATTCAGTTTTATTTCAGTCGTATTTGGGTAAAAACATCTGAAAGTGAATCGGTTATTTTTATTTTTTCAAATCGAAATCTAAAATTATTAAAATCGCAAATCTCGAGGAATAAAAGACGATGAAGATCTTCTTGGCTCGGTGCATTTGTACAAATTTCATCTGAAATAAACTCGATTTCGCGACAGTTGGGTCCTTTTTCCGGTTGAGTCTATTTCCGGTTTTATCGGAAGTTGAAATTTTCATTTTTATCAAGTTTTATCGCACCACATAATTCGCCGTAAACTTTTAGCGCGTGTTTTCGGAACGTTTTTAACCTATGACCCCATATAGTAATTTAAACGAGAAAATGTGGCTTAAACAGAAAGGGGTTAAATTTGAAGGTGGAGATTGACCTGTATATGCCCGATTTAACTGACAAAAGAAGCGCAACTCTTAAAAATCAAGTTAATCTTACCAAGCTGATGGTGCAGGGAAATAATTCTATAACAAAAGCAGCACATTCCAATAAATTGCTCCAAACTTATTTTTTCCAAATCACCAATAATATGTTCCACTTTGGACCACAATGGCTTGAATAAGTCTTCAAATATATCTTTCATCCCATCTTTGAGTTCTTTTCACGCATTTTTATTGATCAAGAAAATTTCTGGCAGAAATATCAAAAAATGTGAATTTTTAAAATTTTTGATTGATAAGGATGTAAAATGATGTATGAATTTCGGTAAGATTAGGCAACGAAATCAAGTATAACCAGTCCCGTTAGCACCTCATCGATATTAATGTCTGACAGACGTATTCTATTTTAACTTCTTTGATCCCGCGCAAACAGACGCGAATATATATATACACACGCGAAAAAGTGCGAAAAATTAATCTTGCGCGCAACAAATTCCATCCGCGAAAAGAAAAAAACGGTTCAAAGTTAATTAAAGGCTGCCACCACGTGATTCACGAGGCGCTTCACATGATCACGTGATTTTTCGTACAAACAAATTGTTTTAATTGGTATTATATTATTATAATAATGCGAACATTTTCTTTCTGTCTCATTCCATAAGTCTTTGAAAATTTCGAGAATTTTGATTTGTAATATGTATATGATGATTTCTCCAAGCAAAAATATTCTGTCAGATACTCAAAACCTTCAATATCATTCAAATCGCATATGGCCCATATGATATTAGAGTGGAACATTTGATATTAGGCCGGCACACATTAAAGTGGAACACTTTCATATGAATTGAATTTGTCGAAGTTTAATATCGGGTGTTCCACTTCAATGTGTAACCTCCGGGGTCACCTCTCCTAAAGGATATAGGCTATATTATATAGCCTTTAGTCATTCCAACAATAAAAACGAGCCATTTTGTCAAGCCAAAATAAGTCAATGTCCAGAAAGTGAGAATGATTTTCCTGACACTCCCTCAAGTTTACGCAGATCAAGAGGCAATCTAAACTTCACATTGAATTTGGATAAATCTTTGTGAGCTTCTGTTGATTCCAATACTTTTATGGAGATAAATTCTGGGCATTGAATTGACTCGATTAAGTCTTTTTGGGATCATTAAGTTTAATTCGTATATGCCATGGAGAAATGCTTATAAAGGTGCACCTAGGTGGGTCACACATTGGAGTGGAACACCTGGTCTTAAAATCTCACAGATGTTCCACGCTAAGTTCAATACCACTCTAATATTTGACCCCCTATAGACATGTACGAATATTTATCCGATGGACCATTCCGTGAAGTGACAATGAGAACTTGTTGCACGTAAGCAGAATTTGATCTTCTCGACGAATTCCATTTTTGTTCCTTTTCTCGGCTCTACCTCAGTCATACTTTTCCACCTTAACAGTCACCCTACCGCTTGGCCATTTTCTGGCCAAAGAGCTTAAAAATCGAATTTCAAGTCATAAAACATTCTTGGATCTGTAAAATCCCCCCCCCAAGACTCCCCTTAAAATTTACAGGCGCAACTTTTGGCGCCTTCCGATTGGACCGGAAGTGACCGGAAATTTTGCATAATGAGAGGCTTATGGAAGTTTCAATAACGCTGTTTTTAGTCACGTGGTTTGATACAAACTTTTCGATAAGAGCCTAATCGTTTTCTCTTTCACCTGAAAGTGAAATTTTGACGTCTATAGGTCCCTTATACAAGTCCCAAAAAGTCCGTTTACTGATCTTGGCCATAAAATGGGGGGTAGGGTAGTGTGGTAGGGTGACTGTTAAGTATCTGACATAAGATACGATATATTTGAAATGATTTATATGATAGGTAAATTCAATGGACTATATAGTATAGGCGAGGCCTGAGGTGATTAAGAACTCGTCCATGCAATTCTAATATCGGACTTTTTGGTGGCATCATAAAATCATATTTTTGACCGCGAAGCTCTACTTTACATAAAATATCGAATTCTTTCATGTGTTTTTCTGCACTTGATTTGAATTCAGAAAGCTTTGTTTTTTTCAATTCAAATGTCACTTTTGTGAGGATTCCGATCAGTTGTCCGGCTTTACTGGTGAGCTACGGTAGTTTCACTTTAATAATTGGCCAAAACTGACCGAATTATGTACGTTATTTGGGCATCCCTGACTTGTCTCTTTAATTTTGTCTCGTTTTTTTCAATTTTCTCTTCGCTCGTTACCTCCTGCTGTTTTTCACCTTGTTTGATTTGGTCTTTTTCTTGCTCTGGAATTTTGTGTAATGAATAATCTGGTGTCCTTTAAATTAAATCGTTCAATTGTTCAAAACACAAAAAAGCGAATTTGGAATTCTTACATTTCTTCGATGGACGATACTGAAAAACGCTTTCCCTGAATTTATTATTTGATTTTCTGAAGAGCCATAAAATATATTCAGCTGAACGGGAAGTGATTTTCTATCAAGTTTCGATGAGACGAAACAATATTCCAACAAGCATGTCACCCAGGCATCAGAACTTTTCTAATTCTAACCAAAGCTCACCTCTGGAGCTGTTATAGGTCGGTTCACTGTATGTGAATGAGCCAGAATATTCATTTTGTTTTTGGTTTTATAGAATAAAAATGCTCTTTTTGAAGTATCATCTCGTTCACGGACAATCGGGCCATTTGGTGAATGCAACAGTTCTCCTTCGGCATCAAAGAATAATCGTGCAGCATTTTTTAGATCATTTGGCGATCCTCTTGCAACAAATTGTTTTTCGCCATTACCGAATCCAGGGTGGACTCTTTCAATAATTGAGAAAGAATGGTTTCGTCTCAATGCAAAGCTCGAATTTGGGATTCTTCCTGAATGTCAAAATGTTATCTTATCTTGTCAGATTGAAAATCCTTCCATTTCTGGTGGATGAGAATTAAATGACCTTGAGAATCTGAAAAAGAGACATATCCTCACCTGGAGATGTGTAAGGACGTAAAAAGCGGTTACAATTACAGCTGCCATCATGATGATAATGATTATTGGTCCAATCACATCGTTTCTTTTTGGCTTGTGGCGTTCGTAATTGACGAATATAAAGTATCGGAAGTGAATCGTCTGTGGGATCTATATCAGAAGCAATATCATCGTCACTCTCATGCTAAACACACAATCAAGATCGGGCCTCATTTCACTATAAAGCATATGATAAGCTTCATATCATATAAAACAGCCCATATGCTATGATTCATAGCCTATGAAGTATAAACAATAAACTATTTCCATAAGTAATGAAATGTTAATGAGAAAATCGTTTAATAAAAGGACCATTCGGTAAGGTTCGCGAGAAAGCTTGTATCTCAATTCGCTACTGAAGAAAGATGACTTTGACTCAACGTCCTTTATTGAAACCGTGGACCAAGATGCATCACCGTGGTCTAGTAAGAGCTCACATTTTCATCAGTAAGGAATTCATTTTTCTTCTTTATGTCTACTCTGATCATGCTCTTAATATTTATATCCAGTGAAAGTGACTTTTAGACTTGAGGATACTTAGATTGCTTTGTTATCACATTTCAAAAGCGTTAACAACCTAGTCCAAGTGGTTCGCTGAAATTTTCATTCAAAACAATTAAACTACTTTGCTAAAACATTTTTTTTATTCAAAGTTTACAGAAGGCACATGAAAACGATAGGATGAATAATGAAAGCTTTGACATAACGTTTGGTTATCGATTGCCAGGAAAAATTATTTGCTTTCAATGCAAACCTGAATAAATACAAAAAGGTTTTAATGCCGAAGAGTTTTCATATTTCTTCAAATCTCGCAAATCATAGCATGCGAGCCTTCCGTTTCGTACTTATGACGGCATTAACCGATTTCGAAGAGTGTCTTCTTTTTCGACGTGGCTCTGGAGTGTGTTCAGAAGGGAAATTGCATTGTCAAGCCCCATCGACTCAACCAAAGCTTAAGACGTTCATTTAGATCTATATAAAAAATTATTTTATAAGTTTACCTGGGAGACCTTTTTTGCCATTACATTCTGAGTTCTCTATAATTGATTTGAATGCGTCAATTTTTTGCGCGCCAAGTTCCAAGATTTTCATCTTATAGAAAGTTCAAAAATATCCTAAATATCCGCATCTGACAGGAACATTAAAATAACATTTTACTAAACGTATAAAATTATATGTTGCGTATGTATCATATAGTATGACTCATACTTATTTGAACTTTTCCTTGGCTTGACTTTGATTTTGTTCTCGCTCTCGGGCAAATTGAGCCGATTGCATGTCGAGCTCATGATCGAATTTTTGTTGATCAACTCTCATTCGGTTCTCCGCTGCTGCATTCAGACAACTCACAATTCCATTACAAATAGAACTCGTTGCAAGTGTAAGACCAGCTGCTCCACCTGCTGCTACAAGTGCCATGGTTTAGTCTTAATTTATACTCTTTATGACCCGACAGAATCAGACTCATTTAAAGTGGGTCATTATCAGTATTTGATAAAATCTGAACTTTTGCAAGCAATAACAACTTGTTGTAGGCAAACGATGTATCATTTATCAATTGGTTATCATTCGTTGATTGGAAGCTCTTTTAAGAACTCCTGAAAAATTATCGACCATACTCATTGTTTTTTCTTCTCCCAGCGTATGTTTCAAAGCTTAAAAAATATTTTCGAGTTTTTTACGATCAATGTTTTTGACATCGATCAATTGATGACATCGAAACAATAAGTAAACAATATAGTTAAGGTTTAAGTCTCACCAGGCAGCCCCTTGTACGCATCGCCGGCTGCCGTATAAACTTCAGCGGTTGCAATACCTTCTTTGTAAGCACTTACGGCTTCTTGAGCTACATCCAATGCTGAATCATGAAATTAAACTTTTTTCTTCACAGCTTTTCTTTTCACTTATGATTTTGTCTCAAACAATCTCCAAATACAATGATAGATATCATACTTTATTCCGAGGAAATTTAAAAAGTCTGAATTTCGAAAACATGCTCAAATTTTGGCTGTAGGATATCCACGAATATAGACTATATTATAATATTATATTGTATATTACCTTTCATTCGCTCGTTGTGTTCGTTTTGTTCTTTGACTCCTTCTAACCGTTTTCTTTCCATATATTCCTTGTGCTCCAGTTCTTCTTTACTTGGTCCACCACCCATTTCTTGCGGTGCTTATCTAAAATAAACTAAATGCAACTTCGAATTTCAATGAACAATAATTCCAAGAGCATAATGAGAATTTCAGTGAAATTAATTCAGTTGAACAATCAAACAGTTTTTCATTTCTCTAAATTGTCATTTTGGCGTTTTCTAATTCGGCTATTGACTTTTTTACAGATTCAAGATCCTTCTGATTTTGCTTTTTAGTGGTTTGAAAATTGGTCCATGAAATTTGAACGATTTGAATCGAATTTTCGATTCGAAAAATATGATATGAACCATATTATTTGAGTCATAAGATATAATATCGATGTTTTAAACCTGCCGAATCTAATTCTTGCATTTTTCTTCTGAGTTGTTCCTCATTTTGTTTTCTCTGTTCTTCTAATTTCCGTTGCTCGGCTTCAGCTTCTAGTAACCGTTTGCCTTCATCGGAGTTTGTCTCATTGCTGAACATATCAGGACACCAAATGGCTTTTGTCAGATGGATAGATGAATTCTTGCATGCATAAAATGCTATACCACTGCCGACAACTATCAAACTCCAACCTGAACACCAGTTTCCCATTTCTCTTAACTTTTCGAACATTTGATGATCGATCACCGTAATGTGTCTATTTTAAGGAAAAAATCCTACGAGAAAAAATCCTTCGGATAAAGCTTAAAGTTTTATGAATTATATATACGTATGGATGAAAAGGGAAAAAGTCATCAGGTTCGAATCGTAAAACCAACAATTAAAGGCAAAAAATATATAAATCTTTTTCGAATTATGATGTTTTCGAAATATCTAGGATTTTACTATCAAACTTTGATTAAATACAGTAAATAAAGTAAATACACGTGACCTCAAGTCTGATTCTAAAGAATTGGTCCTAGAAAACGAAATCCTAGAATCAATCTAGGATTTTCGTGGTTATTTTTTTCAGAATATAGGACATCAAAAACATTAGAAAATGTTTCATATGACTTTCGTACGCTAACTGTACCACCTGTTACTCAGTTAACCCAGCACGTAGAATTCCCAATCATTACAATATGTGAATGATATTTTATGTGATCAGTAGAATACTTAACTGTGCTGAAGATTTAGTCAAGAATCAGTACGCTACAGCATCAAACAAGTCACATCTAATAAGATCACGGATTTGTTAAGATCTTCCAACTCGGGATATAAATAGCGGAATTCAAATGTCTAAAGTCGGAGTGACTTCAAGTCGTTATCAAGTTTAGGACCCTTCGAGGCGACTCTGAATCAAAGCTTGGATATGATACAAAAGGGCAACCTCTTCTCTTTTTTCAAGGAAGGTGTTATTGACCATTTGAACTTCGAAGAAAACATGACCTTTTTTTGACATTCATCAACACTCTTCGAAGAAAACGACCTTAGAAATGAACTTTTGCTGGCAAATATCCATGATATCATTGATATGCATATTCCAAACTCATTTCAATATTCTTATTATCGCAAGGAAAAAGCTTCTGATTATACATGCCATTTCATATTCGACTTTATATCTCTCATAAGCCAAAAGGATCAGTTAATGTCCAAACGGAATAAAATGTTGCGTAGTGGAAACCCGAAGAGCCTAGTTTACTGGTACTCCACAGTGGAATTAACACTGCTGTCTTGAGTTTATTGTGGGGCGTTGTGATAAATTAAGATGGTTTCTTTGGGAGAGGACGAGGCAAAAGAGCGTTGGATCATTTGGTACTTCTCGATCTTGGTACCATTGATCATCGATGGTAACCCCATGGGCCTTGGTCCGAGCCATAAAAGGGCAAGCATTGTAACTTTGACGTGAGCAGTACACCGTGAGCTGAATAAAATCGAATCATTTCCGACGACTATTTGAAAATTTCTTTAACCAGCGCTCATTTTCCCCTCCCATTTGGCTCCCAGTAGCAGTTCAATTAATTCTGTTATTGTTTAAAATATTTTAGAAATCACGGGTTTACCAGACGAATACCACGTCTATCTGCCGCCATCTATCGCTTAACGACACCTTTAAAGACGTGCTAAAATCATATCCTGCTGTCAGATGGTAAAATTGTATTTCCTATCTATACAAGCGTTCTTATATTTAATCAGTGATAATTTTCAGGATAATCAGGCCATTGGGCATGTACAGACTGTACTAATGGGCTTATTGAATGATTTTTTCAGAAGTACTATTTGAATACGTAATGTAATTTACAGTAAGACTTGCCAGTCAGTTATTACTATTCAAAATTCGTTATTCTGATTGGTCAAAAGATTATGTTAAGTCAATAAAAATTGCTCCGAAAGATATAAGCCGGCAAAAGGGCATTTAATTACAATTCTTTCATTTTAAAATATACAATTTATAAAGTTAAATGGGTTTGAACCGAGTTCGTTTTTAAACCTAATTTTAATCAAATTCACAAATTCTTAGTGAGAATGACTCAGCACTTTTTCCTATCTGAGTCAGAGTGTTTTGTTCATATTTGAAAAAAGGTGTATTTTGCATAATTTATTTGTCTTATTTTAGCACAGTTATCCGTACTTTAACGCTGGAACCGGTAGTGCATGATGGGTTGAGTTGAATTTTGGCTACTTCCGCTAACTTTATCCTGAACGTATTGATTTAATTGACTCTACCCAGGGTGTCCTCAAGTTTCACAATTTTTTCACACTTTCATTTTTTACCTCTTGTTCTGGCTTTTTTTATTAAAATTTCATGCATTTGAAAACACTTATTTTAATTTTATATATTTAAATACAACATAAATAACTAAACATTATCAAAAAATTGGTAAAAATGTTTTTTAAAATGTTTCAAATCTTGGGTTATTGTTGACCATATAAAAAGTGGTGAAATTGTTTGACTCTTAGCAAAGAGGGCGACATGAGGTAGGTTACGTATAGCCAAAGGCATAGAGTAGCGCCCCTTTCTGAGTGAGATTCTTTCAAACCATTGCCCTTGAATAAGACCCCGTCGATATTGTCATTTGACCAAAAAGAACGAATTTACTTCAAAAAACGCCAATTTAGAGATTTCAAAAAGGGGATAGAGTCATCAAAAAGTAAGTTATTAACACAATTATCAATTGGTGAAAGACTGTAAAGTGGTTGAAAGCTTGTTCTCATCGGATAAAAACGAATATTCATCAAAAAATGTTTTAGACTATAAAAGTCAAATTTATCAGAATTTTGAATTGTTCGTTTTAAGAGAAGTCATTTCTGAAGCTATTAAATTTGCAAATCAGGCATTGTAAGGCTGATTTTGAGTGTAAATATCAATCAAGTGAATAAAGACCTTGTGACAATTAGTCCTTAGTCCTGACCGATAATGGCCATGTAGTCTACAGGCTGTAGAGCCCGTTAGATTGAAGATAAGGTCCCATTCAAGATATACTTAGGATAAAGTAAGGGTTACGATTTTATTGTGCGAATTGTCAGCAGGGCGTGATCACGTGGTCTAAAGTAACGAGGGGGTCACTTTCTGGTTAAAAATTAACTTGGTACGTTGGAGTGTATTTGAAAATGATAAACTCGGCTCGGTAACGTTTGACTATGGATTCATATTTGTAGCTATATATAATTTAGTAGTCACGTGAACGCCTCAGGGATCATCAATGATAGTCATAATTTATATAAACCCATATGCCCATATAATATGGGCCATATTATACAAAACTATATGTTTCAAAGGGTCACACGAGGTCAACTTGGGCCGAATTGGCTCATACCTGGTATGATATTCGATAAGTCATATACCAAGTCTTTTGACATGTTATTATCTTTGAGTCTATTTTAGATATCTCATTAGCGCCACATCTGGCCATGGGTATTTATGATCTTTTGCTCAGATGAACCGGTATCCACGACTTTCTTTGTAAGTCATCATAAAATTTGGTCACGTGACGTGGACCATCGTGCCAGTAAATTTACATCGCGAAGGTTTATCTTCGTTCATTGTATTATTAGTACAAACATCTTAGATTTTTCATGATGGTGTTTTGCAAAGAGGTTAATAAGGACAACGTTCTATTGTATTGTTCTATGTAAACCAATGATTGTAACGTTCTATGTAAACCAATGAGAGACGAGGATCGAAACTAGAATTGTTTAACCTGTTGGACCTGTGTGTGCAAAGTCAAGATATTTGATGATACCACACCGAAGCACTAAAAAGAGTCACCCTACTACACCACAAAGCATTGCCTCATCTATCCGCTTTTCAAATAAGATCTGATCACGTGACCATTGAACCCTCCCTACGGCTCTTCTTTTCCTATCTTTGGCTTAGAACGAGCTCTTATTCTATGTTAACAGTTGCGTCTACTTTTAAACAAGAAAATACCTTCATTTGAGCCTATATTTAACAGCTTACACGGCCAGTATTTTTGTCTCTGAACATAGTCAACATACTGTATGCCGCATACCTGGGCGACGAAACTACAGAATGGGCTTAAGAAGGCGCAACTACTCATTTTAACATTAATCATGCAAAACTGTCAATAAGATGCCTCTTCTTATACGAACCTGAACCCTCAACAAGGGTCACAGGGGGTCATAAGAATTATACATTGTTTCTGTTGACCGATTAATCCGATTCTAACAAAGATATTATTTTTGGAATAATTTCAATGCATTCTAAGAGGAATCCTCCCCTAGGAAATGTTCCTAAATAAAATTTTCCTACCAGACCCTTATTAAACTTCAATGATTTCTAGAAAGAATTTGATAATTATGAGTCATAATTTATGAATTATTATTTTAAAGTCTCAATGAAATTTCAAAGTCTCAAATTATGCGTTAATTTGAAATTTTCAAAAGTCAAATTCACAATTTCTGAATTTCACGACTGGATAAATTCATCGATATATTGAAAATTTAAACTTCTACTAGTATGGTTTCTTATGATTTGATAAAATTGATATAAATTGACAAGTTGATATAAGTTAAAGAGGTTCTAATCGACAATAATCCATAAGGTCTGTACAGGTCCATATGGTATCCTTTGCCAAAAAAAAAGAAAAAATTCTGACCTCAACTTATCTCCTTGACAACTGTCTTCAAAGTTCAATGATTCTTTGACTAATCGAACTTTTCATATAAGAAATAGTTTCAAAATTGACCGAAATGGACATAATTGTAAAGTCATTGAACCTTAAAATCATCTTTATTGATGACCAATTTGAAAGTATTTTTTAAATGCATGTTATTGAGATTTTAACTCTTTTGATTAGAAAAGAACGTTTTGTAGCTATGCGTGGGTGTTTTATATTTGGTTAAAAAATGGGTTGACAGTTTCAACTTGAAACCCAACAAAATCCTCTTACTTCAATTTACATGTACAAATCTGCAATTAGGTCAAGACTTTTGGAACAATTGTTGATTTGAACTTTCACAGTTGCCAGGTCAAACTTTGATAATAGCTGATCGATCAAAAGAGAGTATCATTAGGACCTAGCTTCAGGCTATTATCTTCTTCCGGCAAATAATACACTCAAGACTACACAATCTTAAAAATCTAGTCCCAAAAGTACTAATATTACCTCGTATAATATTTTTTGTCGTTAAAAAGGTGTAGTTATTCTAAACGAACGACCCTTGAACAAAAAGAGAAAGAGCTTTTATTTCTGTCAAAAAAGAAGAGGCCGCATTCGTATATGGTCAAGGGTAAGACCTCAAAGTTCATCAGAGCTAGTGAATGAAAAAATTCTATTTTTTATTCTTAATAATAACGTGGCAAGTTGATCTTGGAACCGTTTTGCAAAATCTAATACACTTTTTATTTCGAAAATATAAATAGTAATTTCCACAACTCCAAGAATCCTTTCAAATAGTAATTATTTATTCTATTTACCGTCTATCAATTGTGTTCACTTCATTTTTACGTTTTTTAAATTCAACATTACGCTCATAAATATTAATTGGTTGATATTCTACCTCTGAACAAATAGTCATCGTACATCGTACGTAAATTCAAAAAATTTTACATTCAAAGTGGTATAAAAATTGTCATGTCAGTCATTTCACAGTCATTATCGCGTAAGAGAACAACTATTTGGTCCATAATTTATGTTAATACATGATCCGCATGAATTGAATCTGGCGATCATACTTACCCGGACTTTTATTATTCAACGGCTGAACTTAAAAACGAAAAATCGAGTAATTGTCCGGAATTTTGACTAACAGATGGCCCGGTAATTTTTTTCGGAAAAGTGTTTTTCTATATGGCAGTTTACCCTGAAAACGTTTTGTCTGATGGTCAATATCGAACAGACCTAGGCTCAATTCCCGGGGTAAGAACCGCAATGACTTTTTTGTCAGACCGATTTTTACAGAATCAAATCGTTAAATCTATTCAGTAGAACACGGAAAATCTGATATATAATAATTTATTTTAGAAATGTCAGTGCAACGAGTGAGTGTCATTCGTGTCAATCCAAACCGGTCATCAACAATTCGTGCCCATCCTTATAAACCTAATCAAATTGAAATTCAAACAAACACACCATCAAATGGCAACTGGAACAACCGACAGACCTTTAATGTCCAAGAGTCATCCAATCGAAATTTGATTGCAGTACGACGGAGTCCAATATTAGTGCAACATGTTAGAGTGGCATCGCAACGAAAAAGTCCTATTATCAACAATCAATCAGTTATCATGCAACATCAAAATCCCATCGATATTGCAATTAAACAAGAAATTGAAAGTTGTAACAATAATCATCAAACAACAGAAATGGTGAAAAATATTCAAGTTTTCAATCAAATACAAACGGCAACATTAAAACAACCTTTGAATAGAGGTTCAATCAGTCCTTCAAGCTTCATGAAGTCTGCAAATGATTCTGATTTCGAGGCAAATCATTTGAAAAGTAAGTTTTAAAAAATCCCAACAAATATCTATTATATTGTTCTTCAGAAAAGGGACCGATACCAAAATTATTTGACAACGAAAGATGTAAAGTTTGTGGCGATAAAGCCTCTGGATTTCACTATCAAGTTGTGAGTTGCGAAGGTTGCAAAGGATTCTTCAGAAGATCCATCCTTGCATCGAAGTTGTATGTTTGCAAATATAAGGTGAGTTAAAGTTTCACAGAGCCATTGTTCGAATTGCGTGAACCAAGCTATATATGTTGAAACTGTGAGAGCTTGATGTCTCTTTATCAGAGTTTTTTGATGGTTACTCAAGAAGAAAAATTAGGTTTAGAGGCCTACAGATAAATGAATATAATCACAACGCTTCAGTGAACACAGTCACAGTGAACACTAGTATATCTGGGGATGACGACCTTATATGAGTTCTAGAACCTTTTGCCAAATTCATACCTGGGTTTTTTCTTTATTTTTGTGCTGATTGAGTCATCATAGTCGATTATACTGTAGGTCACACATTGTAAAATCAAATAATATTAATGTCAAATACGGTTCACAACGACGAAAAATGACAAAATGACAAAACCTTACCTAAATATTTTATTACAGGTTCAAAAATGCATGGATGATCCTTACATGAGACGCAGATGTCAATTTTGTCGTCTAGTCGCATGCTATGAAGCTGGAATGAAATCCGAATTTGTTCAAAAAGTTCGTAATGAAACTAGTGGAAAGACGAGCAAGGCAATAGCTGAACTCAATCGATTAAACAAAAGTTTATCATTCAAACAAGTTATCAGCCCACTTCAAAATGACCTGGTTCAAGATGTTCAAAATTTTTGGACGTAAGTTGATTTGCGGTCTCTTATTCATGGTTAAAAAAAACATAAGTACACTTTGCCTTGATTTGTTTAAATCCACAGTATGGTCAACAATTATTTAGGTCATTTTGTCATGGTCCTGATAAAATGATAGCAAAGCTGGGTGAAACAATTGAGCCAAGCAGTAGAAATAAGCAACATGAATACGAAAGAAAATTAAAAGAAAAGTTGGAGAAATTAGTTGCATCATGTCAAGTTCCACCATGGTCAAACGACCAAACCAATTCAGGGTTGGAGAGTCGATATCAACATATGGTTTCTATTGGGAAATTGCATCATAATTCTATTTACTGCATGAGTGACATTATTTCGCAGTTTAAAATGTTGGAGACATCAACAAAGAATATTTTGGTTAAAGGAAGCTCACTGGAACTTATGATCATACGTGCTGCATTTCTAAAGGTATGAATATATTGATGAATTAGATGTGCTACCAAGTATTGTTCCACGGTCTGTGATTCGACTGACACATTGACATATATATTTTATATAAATATCGATATTCAAAGAATATGTGTACTCATATCTTTAAATATTCAACGCTTTGAATTCCTATTCGTTTGACTTAATAATTATTTTAGCAAAATGGGGGTGTACCATCTATCATAACTGGCGAAATTTATACTGCAGAAGACTTTCTCCGAGCTGGTTTGAGTGAATCACGAGTTCAAGAGTTGGAAGAGACTATAAATGCATTCATAAATCATAATTTCGACGATTTTGAGTTTGCCCTGATGGCGTGTATGGTTCTAGTGTCTCCTGATCGTGGCGGTTCGATAAATATTGCCGAGCATCGCGCACTTGGAACTATTCAAGAATGTCTCGCAGCTATCCTCGAAACAAAACTACATAAAGATGGAAAAGACATTAAATACTTTTCCTCGTGTTTATACCTTCTGACCCGACTGAGAAGTTTTTCAGAACTTTTACAGCCCATGTGGGAAACTATACTCGATTCAAGATAGAATTATATTCTTGTTCAAACTTGAATATATACTGATAGATAAAACAATGATTCCGGATAATTTGGTAGACCCATTATGGCTTTAAGATCCAGTACATAACTAGGATCATCGAGCTTTTTATAATTTATTTATATAATTATATTTATATTTTTATATAGAATATTATCCTCCTCAAAGTTCATTTATAGGTATAATTGAACAATTACGTAATAGAAATTACGTATTTAAAATTTGATTCTCAGACGAGCTCAGCGTGAGATTCTTCTAAAGAGATTCGTACTAAGAAGGTACAATACTTAAAAGAGACTGCTCTGTATATAATTGCCGTTATTCTCATTTCTTCTACATAAGGTGCACTATAGAGCTATAGTCTATATTAAATTATATAATATTATAATATTAATATTATAAATTTCAAAACCGGTCGATTTGTCCATTGTGAACTTTTGGGGGAAATCATAGACTGTAATTTATAGTGTATCCTAATATAATGTTTGCAGCCCATTCAATTGCATATTTACCTCTTTACTGTCAGCTCTGAAATTTTGCTACGAAACTGGAAATATTGTTTTGCTCAGAGTTGCATTCCCAGCTCAAATTCACAAAATTTTGATTCAAAATAAAAATGAACCAAAGTATAAGTTACGTCTTTTAGTTGCAAGTCTTTAGTTGCGTTTTCTAGATTCAAGTCGGATTTAGAGAGTTGGACAGTCACTTTACGAGCGAGCTCACCCAATTCATTTCAGGCTGGTTTTCTTCAACCAATTGGTTATTTTTGAGGAAGGGACATGCCGCATGTGATAGAGTCAATCTGATTATTGAGATGATTCCAAATTCGTAAGGTGACTGTTAAAAATTTGCAATCACTGATATCTTTTCCTATTCAAATGTCTTATTTTCTTTTTCATTCTTTCGATATGAATAATAGGCTATGATTCATAGGCTAAGAACTTGAAAAAAAGACTACTTAAATTCTTCGTAGACACAACCTATGAATTATAGGCAATGGTCAAGGGCGATGGACATGTGCAAATTATTGTAATGCATGATAAAGTCAAGAAAGGTCGACCGGTTACATTTGAACACATATTCGAAATATTTAATATTAATGATCAAATGTCGCAAAAGAAAAACGGCAATTTGCCAAAACAATTATTCTCAAACTATAATAGCAAGGTTATATTCAGACGTCTATTGGACAAAAACAATTCGGTCACTTACATGAGAATGGTGCCGGTATTCCTAAGTGTCATGTTGTCGTTAAAAGCGGTTATACGCAACAGTAAGTCATTGCGAAAGATATTTTTGAAATCATGTAAAATCAAGTGAAGAGTGATTCAGCCAAAAATTTTGATTATCAAGTTATTTCTTTATAATTCGAATTTTCGAGACCAACTTTATATTCTCATAGAATCAATAATCTTAAGTAACCCTTCACCTCGCTAGTTTAACCCCTATCACATACAGAATAATATATATCTTTTGGTCATTAATATTAATATTTACGATTATTTGACTTCGAAGCAAATGACTTTTATCGAGGACAACCTCAACAACAAAAAATATTGTTTTGTAATTTTGAAATTTATTTATGAAAAGCAGTGTCTCTATACAGTACAGTGTATGAAAACAAAAAGTTCGGTCTGAATTAAGAATGAAATGAAAGGGAGGAATTAAAATCATTTTCAGCAGTTTGGTTGTCGCCAGCTGAGTGTGGTTGATACCATGAAGATGTATCGTATGGCAAGCCATGTCCGTACTGAGCATATGCATTGGCAAAAGTTGCATAATAGTTTGCATATGATTGGTATGCATAATCACTGTTGAAATATTGACCATGTTGCATCGACTCATATGGTGTTGGTGTGATTTGATTTGGTTTCGGCGATGATTCTGAGTCGGAACCAGAATTACTGCCGGAACTATTGACGGTTAAATTGACAGAATCTTCAAGTTTAGTACACACATCAGTTTGAAGTATTGTCTGGGGCAAATCCGATGGGGCATAAACTGGTCCGGACGGGATTTCTTGATTTGGCGAGTTTACCATGTGTTTTCATATGTTTTCGCATACTGGAAGCATGACAATATGTTCTCGAACATCCAGGTAATGGACATTCAAAGACACCGGTTTGATGAACACTTGAATGTTTCTTTCGGTCCGACGAATTTGAAAATGTTTTCTCGCATCCTGGAAATTGACATTTGAACGGTTTTTCCCCAGTATGAACTCTAGAATGAATTCTAAGATTTTCAGTTCGGCCAAATCGCTTTCCACAACCAGCCACTTTACATTCGAATGGTTTTTCACCAGTGTGAATTCTGAGATGGTTTACGAGTTTGTATTTAGCCTTGAATGGAGCATCGGCTCTGGCACAGCCATTCCAGAAACAGGCATGATCGGGATTGATGTCAATTCGATTCAAGTGACTTAACTGAACGTGCTGAGCAAGCAATTGAGCAGTCGGGAATGGTAAATTACATGGCAAGCTACATGCGTCCAAACTCCCGTGGTCAATCCATTCGCAAATGTGTCGAGAACCAGAAGTAATAAAATTCGAATTTGTTTGTTCCAAATTATGTTCTTCAGCTTGTTGCTGTTGGTTGGCCAAAGTTTGGAAATGCATGTTGTATTGATTATAGTAATCCATTTTTATTTGTTTGTAGTTTTGTTGATGTTATGAATAAATGTTTATAATTATCGAAATCAATTAGAGTTTTTATATCATTTTTTTCTACTCTCTACCGCCACGACAGGCCTTGTTGGTGAGCGCGCCTTGGCTCATACCAGGTGTAGATTGGTCAGTTTTTGATAGGTAGATATGTACCTGTACCATTATCAGCAGTTAAGCGGTTGGTCAAATAAGACTTGAAGTAACTTTTCATTTTCAATCAAGTCTTCAAAGTCTTGCCATTAAATAAAAAACAACTAATGAATAAAAAGACGATAAATGAAAGAACCTGATGGTAGAAAAATTATCGCAAAGCTGATTGACCTGAACTTAAACTTATTTCGGACCAGAAAACCCACCAAGAAAAACCCGTATTGCAAGATGTTAGGGTGTGAGTCACCGTGTGACCAAGCGTGTCTATGAATTCGATTTAATGCGTTTTTGGCTTTGAGTCAGGCGGTTTCGTAGAAATATTTTTTTGGAGTAATCTACAGTTGAAATAATTTTTGGAAAAATTTCCAGTTTTTACGAATAAGGGTTAAAAGGGCGAAGTTTTTGATTTTCGTTTATGATGTCAAAAATATCAATTTTTACTTTATGAACTATCTCGAAGTATAAGTAAATTGTGGTCTATTATTTGTAACGATAATAGGGGTAGGGTTTACCAACGTGGGTACAAATTATTTATGATACCAGTAATGATTCGACTAAAATATGATTTGTATATTACCATGGCTAAATGTGTATTTGTCATGATGCGTGAAATTACAACCAGATGGTTAGTCAGATATCCCGCTTGGATTTATGTCGGCCGCGTGTCGATTAATGACCCGCTGAGCGTGAATTGTTGACAAATGAATCTCAATTTGGATCCCATTTCCCTTCGATTTCTTCGAAACTCTCAAAATTGTTTCCAGACATAAGAAAAATTATGTTACCCCTGGCCTATTGTTCAATACGTTTCTTTCAATATTTCAGATAATATCCTCAGATTAGCCGTTCCGACCCGTTACCGGGTTATAATGGGATCGTGCCCAGGCTTGGTCGGTGTGAAAGCCACCAAATCAATCTCAAACGCGGTCAGCCGCGACTTAGCCACTAAGTTTAGCTCATTTGTAAAAGCCACGCTTCCCGAAACGATCTTAAAATCAAATAAAAATCAGCCCTATAATTACGATTTAAGATAATCATTAGTTTCAATAAAAACCGTGAAAATATAAAACGCTTTTAGTTTTTTGCCGAAAGAGAAAATTGTCATCGGGCACCCAATGATGTAAGTAAAAAAGAAGGTGGCCAGGGTTTTGTTTGATGGTTTTGGTTCAGATGTTTTAAATATATGCCAGTTTTTACAACTTTAACAAAAACTACAGATAAATTATTCAGAATGATTTTCTTCTTTTGCCTTTTGTATGAAATACAATCAATTCATGGGCAAGCGGCTTACGGAAAATCGAATCAAAACTGGAATGTTCCAAGGGTGACTTCTTTGGAAAAACTTCCTCCATTCAAATCGGACGATATCATCGGAGAGGAATCGGTTCAAAGTGTTTTTTTTTATTTGATGGTCATTATCGATTGCAAGGGTCCACCAAGTTGCTGTTCGCTGTTCAACAGAACAGGCTGTACGGGCCCGAGCAATTAATTTTGAGCGTAAAGTTCGAACACCGAACAGTTCGAACGATTCATTTTGAGCGAACTGTTATTGTTCGGATTCTGGTCGATTGCTAACAGTTGAACCTTCATAAAGTTGGAACCATTGATATCACTCAACGGACAAAATACAAAACTAAACTCGTTTCCAGTATCGAACCCAGATGGTTATAATTGTCGAATCCAAGTATTGGATGAACCACATTATTCTAGAGCAGGCAAAGTTTATCCAGAGTTGTTTGACTGCGAATTTGATCCTGGTTCCATTTGGTATGAACACAATGGTGGAAAACTGCTGAAAAATGACATGATCAAGATGAGAGTTTTTCTACTCGCTGAAAATCACACCATTGAACAAGGTTAACAACATTAGAATTTTAATGCCTCGAAATTTTCGTGAATATGATTGTTCCGTTTTTGTAAACCAAAATTGTTTGCTTTAAGTAAGCCTTTACCGCGTCCCTTTTGAAAATTTCTTTCAGATATTTATTTACCCATCGAAATAGAAAATTCGCAATGCTCGCTGATTCGTGTTGGAACGCATCTCTCTGTTCGAAAATACAAAGGAAAAAAGTTTGAAACTTCCTTACAGTAAATGTAATCAGAAAAAAATATATATCTGTTGCGCTGATCTCGAAATTTTCGAGTCGAAAACAGTTTCATATCACAGAGTATAAGAAAATGTTGACGCTACCTCTAAATAAACGTAAACTGTAAGAAACATGACGTTTATAATGATCGCATCTTCAAGGTGAACTTTGATTAAAGAGAGTGCATTAATTTCAACGAACAATATCGACTTTCCATTGAGTTTCGATCAGGTGAGCTGGCAATTTCGTGACTCATATTATATTAGTCATATGATATGAATCATATAATATGACTTTTAATTAAGCTCAACGAAGACTGCATGGTCCGATATTTTCCACAACAGTATCCGCAATGGGGAGTTCTTGTTGATGAAAACGGTCAAATTGTAAATAACCTAAATATAAAATGTGGAGATTTCAAAAATCGTGGATTTCGCTACAAACATCAAAAATGGCCGTCACCAAACCGAGATTTCATTCCGGTCACTGTTGAAATAATTGCTCATCCTTCCGAATGGGTGGTCAAAAGTGAACGACATTATATTCAAGTGAATGTGTTGGGAGCTGAGAAAAATTCGCCGCCGGGCTCTGATCCATCTGTCAATTACCTGGTCTCTGTGGGGAATGATTCAAAATTAATAAAATGACACATTGTGGCATGGAAGTAGATGGTGACACCCTTGAGTAATGTCACAAATTATGTGACATATAAATACATGTGTCATCATCGTGGTGACAATGTTACAATTGAATCAATTAAAGATGAATTTGTTTTAACAAATATTTTTCCCACAAACATCGGTGCCGTCGATTTAGAATCCCGAAGTGAAAACTTATATTTTAGAATTGACGAAAAGCCACAAATTGGATTCATCACACATACAAGGTTAGCATCTTAAATTCAATGCTCACTCAAAGGTTCCATATAATTTTTTAATATATAAGTTCCATATAATAATTTATCCTTATGAATCATCAGTTATGATAACTCAATTCTCCAATCTGATAAAAGACTTTATCATAGAACCACTTTAACGCTTGAAACCATAGTAAATAACTTTCATTTTTCAGAGACCATACCCGACCGGTTGAATCTTTCACAATGAATGACTTGATGGAATTGAAAGTAGCCTATCAACCTCCAACAACTGCCTTTTCACATATTGAGGAAGTCACCTTCAACGTTGTAGCTGTCGATCCTTTCTTTGCAGAATCCCGTAGCATTAAAGTCTGGATTCAAATTGAACGTCAATACACGGACGGACCTCGAGTCACATGGAAAAGGCTACTCAAATATAAACGGTCAACTTAATATATACGGATTTTAACATTATTAGAAAAAACTTTAGAGCGTACAAAAATGTTCAAAGTTAAATAGCAGCGGTTTTCGTTTCAATACGGTTAATCGTGGTCAATAAATTGACCACAAAATCATTTTTACAGGAAATTAGATTCGTGTCCAATAAAAATATTTTTTTTTTCAATCATATTAAATATTGTTAGAAAAATTATTTTTATTCTAATTATATTGATCTTATTTAGTAACATGTTACCTATAAATTATAAGCTATAATTGATTAGCCAAGAAATAAAATACAGGTCTCACATTGCTGGAAGGGCAAGGTCGAACTCTATCGGATAGCAACTTGCGCATTGTTGACAAGTGAGTACCCATCCAATGATGGAAGTTAATGATTTAATAGCCAGAAATTAACATTTTTTAAAGAAACTCGCTTCATAAATTGAAGTTCATGGTGACAGGCGGGCTAGAGCACGGTCTACTTTATGTCAACGGAGCCCCATCTTACGTATTTGACTATTTTGTGACGGTTATGAACTTATCAAGATAAATCCACGAGTAAACTTGAGACTCGAATCATGATCAAACATGAATAGGGATGGGATTTACAGTAGACTCAAAATCGTTCATAACTCACAAAAGATTTGGAAGAGCATCAAGTTTTGTATAAACACGACGATTCTGATACAACCATGGACAAAATTGAATTTAGAATAACAGACGGCGGACCACCAGGGCCACTCGGACATACTAACAGATTTACTATCCCTATTCTTGTCATACCCAAGGTGAGCACTTTCCCGTAATTCACAGCTGTTCAGAGGAGTTTTAGGACGATTCAGTTCCTTTGGTAATCTCAAATCTTCTAATTCGAGTTCGCTGGGGTCAACAGGTTGTTATTCGTCGCCACATGCTTGAAGCTTCTGATCTGGATACCTCTGGTAAGATTTATCTAAATTCAAATCATCCTAAATTCCGCATTTCCGTTGGTGGAATCTATTAAAAATCGCATTTCAGATGATTACATCCGTTTTATAATTTTGAAGCGACCAAAGCATGGTGAACTTATGTTGAAACGTGAATGGGATCCGATCCCGTGGCCCATCAAAGATAATGAAATAAGGCAATACGAAATATTTCGTGGCCACTTATATTATCGACATGATGGCTCAGAAAATCTGGAAGATTCTTTTACATTCAAAGTTAGAGATTTCTACGGAAAAGAAAGTCCAGTCCAGGAAATTCTTAAAAATTGACCATCATATGTGATTAACAGTTACGCGTATTTCTATGCGATGCTCAAACTTTTGTTAGACACTCTAGTGCCATGACTGGTATAAAAGCGATTTCAGTTACTAACGACCACCAGAATCATTTCCTTTAGGTTAAAACTGGTCTGAATACTAGACTGGAATTGATGATAACCATCATTTCCGGTCCACCACTAGTCAACTTCCGGTTTTTGAATTCCATTATCACACACGAAGATATGGACGAAATTGGCTTCTTGGGCACCAAAGCCAGTCCGAAGAACCCAAAAAAGCGAAATTACTAAATGAGCTCACAAATTGAAAAATTGATCAAGAACATAAAAAGACCATGAGAATCATCGCGGAAACAAACGATTTGGAACCACCATATCCAAGTTCAAATGCAACATTTCGTCTGCAACTCAATGAAGATCAAGTTCTGCCACTTGGTGCTGCTGAGTTAGAATATTTTGATGATTTCTCTGGACCTGAAGATGTCACATTTGAAATTATAAAATCTTGTCATTGTGTCAAGTGTAACAGACATTTGAAAGATCCGAATGATCTCGGTCGAATAGTTGATTTGTCCAATTCGCTGGATTGGGAGAAAAATGAAAATTACCACCCGGTGACAAGTTTTACTCAACGTCAATTAAATCATTTGCGTTTAGGCTATCAGCCACCCAGTGAGGTTTTCAAATTGATCGGACGGTGTCACTCGAGATCAAATCTCATTGGTTCAGAGCGCCATCGAATAAACAACAATTTGAAAACTTATTAAAGTCAAGATATTGGACCAGATCCAATAAAAGTCCAATTCACATTCAAAGTCCGAGACAAAACGGGAAAAGAATCAAAGCCAAATTTTTTCACGATATTAGGAACTGGATATACTTCACTTTTACACCTAACTTACAGCAAGTCTTATGCATCATTTTCGAAATGGTTTTTTCAACTAACCCTTATTGACAAATTTTCGGACGTTCACTCAAGATGATTTCCGGAACATTTTTCCATGCATAGGTTCCGTCACGTATGCCACGTGAATCACGCGACGTTATTAAGATATTGAAGTTCAAAGTAAACCGTCTGAGACTCAGAGTCCGAGTGGCCAAAACTTTTCCTGGAAAACGTTTCCTGGATTTGTCAATGAGGGTTAAGCACAAGCTAGTTTTTGTACAAAGCTAAGTTGATGTTACGAAATTTTACTTAACGAAATTTAATGAATTTAAGAAAGTGTGAGCTTAATTTAATTTTGACAATTATCACAAGCGGATCACAAAGTTTACGATTTCGTGTTATTCTGTGACGCCCATTAACAAAGTGAAATTGTGTAACACATCTTGACCAATTGCTTAAATTAACTCATGTTAAACCAGTTTATTCTCTTAATTTTACATTGGTGTCACCACAAAACGTTCAAAATTTGACAGAGAATTGTAAAATACATCCAAAAAAGTGAAACCAGTCGACAATCAACCACCCGTTTTGGAACCTATTGAACCACGTTTGACCCCCTCCTTTTCTGTTGAAGAGGTGATGTTTTGCTGAACGATTAAAAAATTCAAACTGTAGTTCGAAGCCATTTCAAGCAGTTTAAGCTGCAGCTGAATATTTAGAATAAGTCAATTCTGTTTAGGGAGCCTGTCATGGTCTTTCTGGCGATTCGTTGTTCAGCCTTTCCGATGAGGACACTAGACCGGGTAAGTATTTCAAGGATTTCGTTTAATCACATAATGGTTCACTGAAATTCATATAATTTATGTGATATATCAACATGCTCTTAGTACAGAACAGCACGTCCAATCAGAATCAATCCTTTGAATTTATTTTTAATTGCAATTTCTAGGATACAACTAACGTAACTGCATGATGCATTGGACTTTTCTTATTCTAATATTTATTATCATAACTTCCTATTATTATGAAAATCACTAGCACTTCGTTTATTGTATATCATATAGCTCATTTAATTAAGGGCTTTTTTTATAAAGGTGATGCTAATTTATAATAATTTAAGAGCAACTTTGGATAAAATTTGATATCGCCCCATCTGTTGGTCATATTGGATTGCCACTTGGTACATTAGCTGATTTGAACCGAAAATATAGACTGGATGAGTTTGACAGTTTGCAATATTGTCACGATGGCTCCGAGGCTGGTTTTCAAATAATCACTTTAAACACATTTCCATTGGTCAGCTCATGGACACTTCGTTGAAAACCCTTATAAGCGATTCAATGATTATTTTAGTTTCTACGCAGGGGATCCGGGTGATAGTAAATCTATTCCTCTAGTGGTCAATATCAGAATCATTCCAGTTAATGATCATCAAGTTCAATTCGTTGATAACCTACAAACAACAATTTGGCTTGAAGAAAATTCCCAAACATGTCTCAATCTTCAAAATCTAGATGCGACGGATGCTGACATTGGTCGTGATAGTATTCTTTTTGAGATTGTGCGACAACCAATCAGAGGTCAGCTTTTGACTAGAGGGGAAACAACACAGCAATTTGACAGGAGTGATTTATCAAGCGGTGTTATTTGTTACAAACATGTTGGGGAGATTGGAAATCAAATCGTTGTGGATCAGTTTGATATCATCGCAAAAGATCAATTGGAATGAGGTTCAAAATTGCTAACAATATCTCTAAGTCATAGTTCCTGCTGGGACACCTTTTTTCAAATGCTTAGAGTTCATTGAATCCGTTAAACTCGTGATATTTTGAGGTCGTGAAAATTCAGATCTCTCGAAATAAGTCTCAATTCAGGGTCAATTGGTCGTCTAAATATCACAATGATTTAGCATGTATTCGAATTACATTTTTGCACTTTCACCTCTTGGTTCACACAAAATGCATAATACGGAATTTCTTTCGGATCAAAACGCGATGAAAAATATTGTTTAACAGTTGCGCTTTTTTTTTAGTCGATGCGCGAACTTTTTTGTCGGTAAACTGACATGACCAGAATAACAGCGATATCAGTAGCCTTAGAACTTAACAAATTACATGTGTGTGTTCTTAATAGGCTCAATACTT